>QFEY01001399.1:0-11683 GCA_003316435.1 Russula virescens
AAGAAAGGAGATGGAGGAAAGGGAAGGTAAGTACGAGTTTTGAGGAGGTCCAGCGCGGCGGCGCAACGCAAAGGGAAAGGCCGCTCGGGGCACGGGCACGACGAGAGTGAGTGGCTGGTCGATCGCTGGCGATGGCGCGGACAGGGAGGTGGTCGTCGAGAGGCGGTGCATCGGTTGCACGAATTGGGAAGGGAGGATCGACGGCGTGAAACGTGCTAGCGACGGCCGGGTTTGGGACTTGACAGGCGAGGCGGCGCGATGCAGATCGTGGTGGCGGTGAGGCGGATGGAGACGGAAGATGGTGGGATGAAGGTGAGACGAGGCGAGACGAGGTAGTTGGTACGAGACAGGCACGGCACGAAGTGGTCAGACGAGGCGCGAGAGACGAGTCGCGGCGTGAAGCTCGGGCTCGGGCTCAGAGGGTATGGGGTTTTGAGGCCGCGAGAGCTCGTCTACGAGGCTACAGCGCGTGCACTCCTTACAGTACCTAACCACCTAACCTGTTACAAGATACGCGAGACGCTGATACGGGTCAATATGATGTAATTATGAAATGAGAAGGCAAAGCTTACTAACCTCATTCGAAGGGATCGAAGACTGAGTACTGGGGCATAGAAGCGGCAAGCGTATCGTATTGAAACCGTAACTGTATGCGTCACATATATACACAAAAACAGAGATATTGTAAGAACAAGGTTTGAGATGACGCATAAATCACATTCCACCATGGTCATCGAACGCTCAGCATCAGGAAAACAGCACTATGGATCTGTGGTCAGTTTGGTGGCTGGTGGTGTGGATGAGCGAAGAGGCCCATGCAAGGCTATCATGAGTCGCCCAGAACGTGGAACGGTGCTGGTTAAGGTGGGCGGAGGAACTTCCTGGCCTTAGAAGGTTTGGCAATACTAGGACAATGAAGAAATCGGGATTGTCATTGAGTTCAGGGGAAGTATGTCGGTGGGACCAGTTGTGCGGAAGATGAAAATTACACCACAAGTACCGTGGAAGAAGAGAGAGAAGAGCCGCGATAGGGTCATCAGCCGAAGGGGGGAAAGTCACTTGGAGAGGGGATGTAGTAGAATCGGAGCCGTCAGGGCCAGATGCCACTGCAGGTGAAACGGTATGGTGGTGAGCACATGTATTGTTTGGATGTGCTTGCAATTTAATAGGAGACACTGGAAGGTGTACAATCGTGCCGAGGCATACGAGGGGCGTAGTGAAGAGAGTGGGCATTGGGGCATGTGATGTACGTGGTGGCGATCCTGCAGGTCGCAAATGATATCATCTGGATAGGACGAAGAAGAGAGATGGTGAGCAGAAAAGAACTAAGTTGTAGGGGCAACAGCAGAAAATCAAGGGGCGGGAGGTGAAGCGGTCTCTGCAATTAGCACCTCGTGAACGTGTGGTGTCGGGTGTGAGTGATGGCCAGGGATATTGCACAGTGGATATGACGATGGTTGGTCAAGAATGTCACTGTTATCGGGGGTAGATTCGGAAAATGCAGTCGGGGCACAATCGGTGCCTTGGTGTAAAGCGATGTAAATGCGGCGAATACTACTCAAAAGGATCCACATGAACGGATTATACATCCCTTCTTCAAGTTTTTGGGCTTCTGGAACAAGTTGATTCCACAGTGCACAGAAATCGTGCTGCAGTCCGGGAAGGGCGTTGCGTATGTCAGTTGTGTCAAGTCTACAAAGAGCTTCCACAAGTTTATGTGTAAATGTGGTGGAGCGATTGGCGGAGAGGCGAATGTGGGGGATCAAGAGAGCGAGTAACAGACTATCTCCCCGGGTAAGATAGTCCTGAAGGATGCCTTCCGGAATGGCCAAGTGATCCAATGCGAGTTTAGTCCAACGATCATCATGCTCACGCACAGATGCGATGATGAGGGTGATTATACCCCGTATGAGTGGGGTAAACCGTCCTTCAGTAGTCTTTTCACAAGATTTCAGAGAATGCCCAATCTCAATGGAATCGGGTATCCCACGCCAGTTCACGGAGAGAAGATCACTGAATATGAGCTCAATTTCCCAGGGCTCCAGAGTCACGGCACTAGCGGCGTTGAGGCAACTGACGATTCGGCGTTTTTTGACCGAGTCGGAGACTGAATTCCATGACAAGCTGCGTTTCAGAAAGCGACTCAGTGTAAATCCAATTGTCCATTGTACCGGTTTAGGAATATCGTTGACCTCATCTGATTGATAAAAGCCAGGGATAGATTCGATGAGAGTTTCGAGTCTATCATCTTCGCCCAGAGATTCCACAGTCCATTCCAGGATATGGCCATCAATCTCGGATAGTTTCATCGAAGTGGCCACTTCATTTGCCATAAGGAAACCCCTGACAATCCAGAAGCGATAAACTCCCCTCAAATAGCAAATGCGACCGTAGGCTCCATCAGGGAAGAGACGCCGTGCTATGATTTCCGGAACTTTGAGGACAGTATACAAAATAGCGGCATAAATGTACCTGACTGGCAAGGAAAGTGGTGAATAGTAAGGACTATCATATCGAAAAATTGGCATAAATGTGATGAGTCCATAGACGGTTGATAAGAGTGCCACCCAACAAACCACCACGCTGAAAACGGTGTGGTGGATGTTGAAGAGATAGACGAGGAGGCCAGCGAAGAAGATGAACAGCGCAAGATGGACCAGAGTGGGCAGCGCATCAACCGCCCACGGAACATGAAACTTCTCGATGCCCTTTGCAAAGAATGCATGAGCGCGGGCCCGGGTTTGTGGCTTGCATCGTTTCGGTTGAGTATATCTGAGATATCGATGAGCCCACTGCTGCAATAATGTTGCCAGCATCGCGCATGAAAGACTGATAACAAGGCTCAGGAACCAGAGCGAGTTCACCCAGACAGCATAACTAGGTGGAGAGAATGCCGGAGGCCCATCTACAGCGGAGGGGCGTGATGTGTTGGGATTGACTTGAAGCTGATACATTCTCTCGAGATAGAATGCGGATATATCCTGAGAGTTTGGTCGAAGGTCTTGGACGGATACAACGACAAGTGCAGCGATGACGGCAGAGAACAAACCAGTCTATATACGATAGCTCTTGAATCAGTACGAAACTCCGCAGAATGTAAGCTCCGGACGTACGAAGATGATGATCCCCTCTGCATCCTTTTGCCATCGTTCTGCCATCTTATTATCGTCGTCCTCCGCAGTGTTGGAATACAAGGTGAAAAGGGGCCCCGAGCTATCACCGATGTTAGTGTTGGTCTCCCCGTGGCCCGGGGGTGGCTGCAATGGTACTGAGGGATGCTGGTCAGATTGGCCATCTACATCTACAATTAATATCGGTAAATGGGTATGACTGGGGCAAAGGCGAGCGGCGGATGACAAACCCGTGATGTTTCCCTTCTCAGGATCAGGATCTTGGATGTTGGTCTGAGACATCGTGAGGTGTAGTAAGCAGTTGAAAACTGTAAGAAGGCAGTTACAGAGCGACATTTACTGAATGCAAGGGCAGAATTTGCGGGTGAGGCCGCATATCGATTGAACAAGCTCAGTTTATGTACTTTTTCCTTGTGCCTGAGAAGCGTTCGAACGACAGCGACAGATTGAGCGTGCGGAGCCTGAACGTGACGGGCGCAATCAATAATCCGTCCGTCACTGTCAACACGTGAACCCTATCCGTGCCTGAGCAGAACTCGATTTGTCAGTCGGACCTAAGTGAGAGCCGGGGAATGACTTCAAGTTCTTGAAACAGAATCCAGAATCATTGTCACCAGAGTGCCTGCTTGTTACGCCTTTCAACGTCCATACGTCCCTGAAAAGTTGGCCTTGCAGTGGGTGGGGCCGATTACTGGTGGCTTGTCGCGCACGGGAAGTTTTGTAAGAAAAATCACACATATCCCGAGATCTCGAAACCTTCAAAACTTGCTTCAAATATTATATTTTTCCCTTTGGTCAATCGAAGTCATAATCTCTACATTACAGTGAGTTGATTACTGTGATTTGTTTGTGAATTCCGGCGGTTCATTGAGGTGATATAACTGAAACAACGTGCCCAATTTTATTATAAACATTTCCGCGCGACAAGTCACCTGAAAAACACAGTAATTAAGAACGATCTGCGCACCGACTGCATAGAGCGGTGGCCCCCATGGGGAGCGAGGCGCTGCTCACGGCGGTACGGAGGAGCTGCTTCGGCGCTTGCGACGTATCAGGATCATACTCTATGTAGAGCCCAGGATCCGCGCCTAGAGAACGAGCCCATTTGTGTTTGGAAGGCTAAGTGGTGCCTAGCTGTGTCAAGTTTAGGGGAATGCCAATACCGCCATTCACTTGTTCGATCAATATTGTCACAAACTCATAGAGGACAGAGGATTGATGAAGCACGCACGGTGAGCCAACGCTGAGATTGTTGTCATCGTCAACGATCATCGATCATCCCTCCATACGCGACCCCTGCCACTGCACCATCCTTGACGTCCATTCCTACATTATCTGCGGCGGTCTCCGGATCTGGCTCGGCATCCATAGCTTCTGCATCTGCCTCGTCGAACTGTCCATCTAGTATCGATGGTGTGCCGAACCCGCGCACGATCTGCGCGCTGCCTGTCATCCTCGGTACTTGGAGCAACTTGCCCACCATTTCCGGGAATTGTGGAGGGTAAACGCACGACATATAATGCGGGTGGTTCGGAGAAGAACGGGATCATTTGATTGTTCTAGTCGATGAGCACTTGGCTTACCACAGAGAGAATGTCTGGGGTGTCACCCTATACGAAAGAGAGGGCATTTTAAATTTTGAAGCAGAGAAAGGTGATTGGTGGACTGACTTGGAGGAGGCATCCAGTGCTCAATGCCAACATGGCCAAAAATTCCATTGTCTATGAGAACGTAGGAAGGTTGTAGAGTTTCGTCAGATTTTTGGTTTGTCTTTGCGAGGATTTGTTCGACTGGTAAGGAGGTGGAGTTGAGATCGTGTAGGAGAACACGGCGCACAGGAGCACAGTCATCGATGGAGATTGGGTCATTGACATCTTCCTGTTTGACAACGTGGCGCAGGACCAAGGATGATTCATTCTGGCCCTGGATATAGTCATCGTCCTGAAAGATAGCGCCTGGCGAGTCGACGATACACAGGCCGCGCTTGAGTTGAACGGACTTTAGTTCCTTCATATGCCCTGGCTGCACTGAAACCACACACACCTTCACAGCGATTTGCACCATTGAATGGGCATGACAAACTTCTCCAACCCAAACAAATGCAATGACGTAGTCAGATACACCTTGGCCCGTTTTACGAGACGGCTCTTCCCGACGTTCGGGAAGCCGACGACACCGACGGTGACGCTCTGTGCCGCGCTCGATTTGCACGCTTTAAGGAGGCGAAGAAATGCAGGTGCCATTCTGGAGGCGATGTTCGTGCGCTGATGCGGGCCAGCGGAGCGGAAGGGGAGCGTTAGTGTTGTGCGGTGGAGGTGTTTGAGCCATGTTTGTACGTTCTCACCTGGCACCAAATTTGGGTGCATGGCGCCCGTATGTGGGAGTCATGACTTTGTGACAAGCCGCGGGCCCAAAAATTAGAACTTGAATGGCATCCCGACATCACATGCATCACACTCGGATGCACTAAGATTGCAGAAATATAACATCCTTTTATAATTACAAAACAAACTGTCAGGCTATCAAAAATAATCACCTCCGGCGCCATTTGGTGGGTTTTGATTATATAACCAGGCGCTTGACGAGCGCCTAATCAACAAGAGATAACTCATGCAGGAGGTGAGGCGTGTATACCAATGCCTCACTCCAAAAAGAAATCTACAGCTCCAAGGGAATTGTCTGGGAGGTTTTTGCGCTCCAGGAATTCAGCACCGATCCATGATCGATCCCAATCCCCTTGGCACATCTGTGCACCACGGCCCTGTGGATAATGATGGGATGTCAATCAGCGACAAGGACACATCAGATGAGGAATGGAGACTCTTACCAGTCCCACTCAGCATCGAAGAACGGATCCAGGGAAATAGAGCTGCACGAGAAGCTGAGAAGATTGCACAGCACACTGCAGCACAAGGGCGCCAGGCAGTAGTCAATTTGGTGGCAGGCGGTGCGGATGAACGGACCTGGCCCATGAGGCCCATATGAAGCTATCACGAGTCATTCAGAACGCAGAAAAATGCTGGTTAAGCTGGGCAGAGGAACTTTTCTTCCTTTCCAGAGGTTTGGCTGTACTGGAACGATGATGATGTCGAGAGGGTCAATGGGTCATTGAATCCAGGGGAAGTATGTCGGCAGGACCAGGTGTAGGAAAGACGAAAATGGCACAACAAGTAGTACGGGACGAGAGAGAGAAGACCCGCGATGGGGTTACCAGCCGAAGGTGGCAAAGTCATTTGGAAGGGGGAGTAGTAGAATCGTCAGGGTCAGAGGTCACCGTAGACGAAATGGTAGGGTGGCGAGCAGGTGGATTGTCTTGATGTGCTTGCAACTTAATCAGAGACGCTGGAAGGTGTACAATCGGCTCGAGGCATATGAGGAGCGTGGTGAAAAGAGAGGGTGATGGGGCATGTGGTGTACGTGGTGGGGATCCTGCAGGTTGCGTTATGATGTAATCCGGATAAGATGAGGAAGAGAGAGACGGTAAACAGAAAGAACCGAGATGCGGGGCAACGGCAGACAATCAGGCGGCGGGAAGAAGGAGAGCGGTCTCTGCAATTGACATCTCGGGAACGTGATGTATCGGGTGTGGGTGATGGTCTGGGATATTGCACGGTGGATACGATGATGGTTGGTCGAGAATATCATCTGCGGATTCGGAGAACGCAGTCGGGGCAGCATCTGTGCCTTGGTGTATAGCGATGTAAATGCGGCGCATCTCCTTGAGGACCCACGTATGATAATATGGGCTTCCTGGTTTTGTGGCTTCTGGAATGACTTGGTTCCACAGGGCACAAAAATCGTGCTGTAGTCCGGGAAGGGTGTTGCGGATGTCAATTATGTCAAGGCTAAGAAGCGTTTCCATAGCAGCAACTGTGAAGTCATAGAAGGGATCGGCGAGGCGAGTGTGGTGGATCAAGAGGGCTAGTAACAGGCTATCTCCCCGGGTAAGATAGTCCTGAAGGACAGCCTCCAGAATGGCCAAGTGGTCTAGAGCGAGTGTAGTCCAACGACCATCGCGCTCACACACAGTTGCGATGATGTGGGTGATGATAGCTTGGATAAATCGGGTAAACTGCCCTTCGCCGGTCTTGTCACAAGCTTTCAGAAAATACCCAATCTCAATGGAATCAGGTATCTCACGCCAGTTCACGCAGAGAAGGCCACGAAACATGACATCAATTTTCCAGGGCTCCAGAGTCGCAGCACTAGCGGCATTGAGGCAGTTGACAATTCGACGCTTCTTGATCGAGTCGGAGACCGAATTCCACGATAAGCTGCGTTCCAAAAATCTACCCAGTGTCAATGCAATTGTCCAATGTGCCGACTCGGGAACATCCTTGACCTTGACCTCCTTTGATCTATAAAAGCCAGGGATGAATTCGATGAGAGTATCGAGCCTATCATCATCAGTCAGTGATTCCACTGTCCATTCTAGGATATGGCCATCAATCTCGGATAGTTTCATCGAAGTGTCCACTTCATCTGCCATATTGAAACCCTGGACGATCCACCTGCGATAATGTCCCCTCAAATAACAAATGCGACCGTAGGCTCCATCAGGGAAGAGACGCTGCGCCATAAATTCGGGAACTTTGAGGACAATATACGAAATAGCAGCATAGAAGTACCTCGCTGGCAAGGAAAGTGGTGAATAGTAAGGACTGTCACATCGAAAAATTGGTATAAATGTGATGAGTCCATAGACGGTTGATAAGAGTGCCACCCAACAGACCACCACGCTGAACACCGTGTGGTGGATGTTGAATAGATAGACGAGGAGGCCAGCAAAGAAGATGAACAGCGCAAGATGGACCAGAGTGGGCAAAGCATCAACTGCCCACGGAACATGAAACTTCTCGACTCCCTTTGCAAAAAATTCGCGAGTGCGTGCCCGGGTTTGTGGATTGCATCGTTCTGGTTGAGTATATCTGAGGTATCGACGAGCCCACTGTTGCAAAGACATTGCCAGCATCGCGCATGAAAGACTGATAACAAGGCTCAGGAACCAGAGCGAGTTCACCCAGACAGCATAACTAGGTGGAGAGAATGCCGGAGGCCCATCTACAGCGGAGGGGCGTGATGTATTGGGATTGACTTGAAGCTGATACATTCTCTCCAGATAGAATGCGGATACATCCTGAGAGTTTGGTCGGAGGTCTTGGATGGATACAACAACAAGTGCAGCGATGACGGCAGAGAACAAACCAGTCTATATAGGGTAGCTCTTGAATTAGTACGCAACTGTGCAGAATGTGAACTCCGGACGTACGAAGATGATGATCCCCTCTGCATCCTTTTGCCATCCTTTTGCCATCATTTTATCGTCGTCCCCCACAATGTTGGAATACATGGTGAAAAGGGGCCCCGAGCTATCACCGATGTTAGTGTTGGTCTCCCCGTGGGATGGCTGCAATAGCGCTGAAGGATGCCGGTCGGATTGGCCAACTACAATTAATATCGGTAAATGGGTATGACTAGGGAAAAGGCGATCAGCGGATGACAAACCCGTGATATTTCCCTTCTCAGCATCAGGATCTTGGATGTTGGTTCGAGACATCGAGAAGGTATGTAGCGTAGTGGGTAGTTGGAAACTGTGAGGCAGTTACAGAGCAACATTTTCTGAATGCAAGGACAGAATTTGAAGGAGAGGCCGCATACCGACCCGATAACCTCAGCTTATGTGCGAGCGACAGCCTGCGGGCGTGCGGAGCTTGAACGCGACGGGCGCAATCTGTCAAACTCCCAGAACATGTGAACCCTACCCGTGCCTGAACAGAACTCGATTTGTCAGTCGGACCTGAGTGAGAGCTGGGGAAATGACTCTCTTGAAACAGAATCCAGAATCATTGTCGTCAGAGTGCTTGCTTGTTAGGGTTTTCAGGTCTCTGAAAAGTTGGCCTTACAGTGGGGCTGATTAATTACGGACAGCAAGAGACAATCTTTCTCCGAAGGAGAGCGGAGGCTGCATAAATATGAGAAGCATGCTACTCCAAGTCGCGTGCTCCATGCCTTTATCTTGACATTGCTGCCTCGTGCCTCGCCAGGTCGATAATCTGGTCTTTTGAGGGTCCCGTTACGCAGTAGAAGTACAAAACACGATTGGAATGAATAGACTACGCGCTTCAAAATACGACAGTGAATCACACCTCCGGAACTCTTTCGGAACGAGCTCGTACCTGTAGCGGCGTGGCCTGGCGAGACGTGACGCGACCTCAACTACTGTGGTTTACCTGGTTACCGGATTGCTGAGTAAGACCTAGACACTGGATAGTCATGGTTGGTCACACAGAAATCTTAGGAAGAATTTGAAGGGCTGACTGACCCAATCATTGACCATGGAGAGGGGCACCTAGAAAAGAAGTCAGGAGCCACATAAAAAAAGGGCATGGACAATTATGCATGTTAAAATGATCTGTGGCTGCATGTTGGCTCTGGAAAAGGCCATGTTGCCAGGCCAAAATTGCAGCTTGGACACACACTTGAACACTTCATGGGCATCATCTGTTCAAACCTGTCTTTGTGTCATGGAATCCTCAGGAAGCAGAGAAGAATGACCATGAGCACTTGAATTGATGCACAATTTGATTGCCATGTTTTGTGTCTGCTGTTTTCTGACTCTGACTTGACACAACGACACAACATGACACTGGCACATGATCTGCTGAGGAATGCCGATTTCAAGCACCGATGCATACTCAAACTCATGGTGTGACAGATGCTGAGGGAAGGGAATCCCTCAATTCTGGGTTGTTTTTCTCCAAAAAAGTCTTGTTCAATTGCTATAGATGTCTATTTTAACCTCAAATTTAAATCAATGTTTTTATATTTTTTTGTTAAATGTGTAGGCATCCACATCTGAGATTCAGGTCTTACTCAGCCAATCCAGTAACCAGGTAAACCACAGTACTCCCTGACTTTGAAGGAAACGTGCCACCGTGACAATCTAGACAAAATCGGGATTTTCTCAGAATAAATTGCATCCAGGAGACTTGTCACTTGGTTACTGCAATTAACACTTCTCTCAGAGAACCCACACCCAGTGGATATCATCGTTTGATCACAACTCGACTGCAGAAGGGGAGGTATGAACTGCTACCTGTACCGTCACCCTCACTTTGCCACTTTCAGTAACAGAATGCCTGTGTGGTGTAAGTGCTCTCTCACTGTGTCATCTAGGGCCTCCAGCCAAATGTATGCTTACTGGCCGCTTTGTGGAGTAGGCTTGATACTGCGTAACTGAAATCACTGCAAAATCGATTTTAACTCTCCACCATGGCATATTTGAAAGTTGTGCCTATTAGGACATGTCAGTTCTGCGACCTGGGTACATATAGTGGGATGAGATCATCCGAGTTTCATCACGATGGCCTGTGGAGGAAAGCCTGAGGTTTTTGCTATCTGTTGTTGGGCTTGTATATAACTTTTTCCCAAATTCCACAACATTCTGGTGAAAGGTTTGGGCGAGCTGGTACTCGGAGGTGATGGGCCGGGTGACCGAGGGACGAGCCGGACGTTGGTCCAGATAGAAATCCTAGAGTGCGAGAGTGAACGAGTGAGGCAACCTCTTAAGGGCCTCTTGAGTGGGGAGCTAGTGCTGGCAGATGAGGGAGTAGAGGGAGAGGACAACTGGATAGATGTTATTCGCAATGTAGAGTAGCTATTTATACAAGTATGCTACATTGTAGGTAATGCGAGAACAAATAAAGGATACAGGAGCATTCGAGTCATAGTGGAGTAAAGTACGAAAGAAAAGGGCTTTCCTGTGGAGTGAAAGCAGGGGTCGAGCGGACAGGGGTTCGGGAGAACGGGGAATGTACGATATGAACGGTGAAGCGGAAAATGATAGCGCTACTGCTATTAAGAGGTGCGGAAAATCGAAGCAAAATTATAGTTACAAGGCGATTTCTCTTCCGAACATGAATCTGTATTTTCTGTATTTATTATGACGTTCTTGATGACTTGCGGTGACGTTTTGTGTTTCGTATGTGCTTGCATCCTTGGGGCGGGCCGTGCTTGCCGCATTCCAGCACTCCCCCTCAAGCACGCCCGATTCCGAGGTTCTGGGCGTGCGTGGTGACTTTGAATTTAGGCAGGGGTTTGGTTAAGATGTCCGCTGCCTGATCTTCAGTTGGGCAGTATTCCATGGTGATCTGTCCTTCAGTTATGGTTTGACGGATGAAATGGTACCTAATATCGATGTGTTTTGTGCGGGCGTGGTAGTTGTCTTGCATAGCAAGATGGAGGGCGGCCTGGTTGTCGCAAAGGAGTATAGTTGGGGAGTGTTTTGTTCCGAATAGAGGGGTGATGAGTCGGCGCAACCAGATGCATTCTTTGGCTGCGTGCGTGGCGGCGACATACTCGGCTTCGGCTGTGGACAGGGTAACTAGTTCTTGTTTCTTGGATCGCCAGGAGATTGCTCCGCCGTCTATGAGGAAAACGAAACCTGAAATGGCGTGGCGATGTGCTTGTGATGCGCCGTCAGCGTCCATGTAGCCAATGAGGTCGTGGCGGTCGTTTCCGTATGTGAGTGCATGGTCATTGGTGCCGGAGAG
>QFEY01001400.1:0-20686 GCA_003316435.1 Russula virescens
CTTCCAAGTAGTGCAGCTAGGGACGTGCTTGCTTTACGCTCAAGCTTAAGCGGTATACACCTGCGCCTTTAAGCAGGTAGACTAGGTAGAGTCTTGAGGGAGAGAAGCTAGACGAGCGACCGAAAGACTCTGCACACGATTGATGAGAGGAGATGGGATAGAACGTATGGCGATCCCTTATCCTCTAAGCAGACGGTGTGAAGAAGCTACAAGTTGAGAATTAAGTCGAGCTTAGGGCTCAACTTCGTACTGAGGACTTCTTAAATACAGGAGGGATCGTAATACTACTAGTATCGATCCTAGGGTCTGGAACGGCGCTGGGACACTGCCCACAAGTATAGTACACATCAGGGACGAGTCAGGGCGAGTCATAGACACAGCAAATAGTACAAGGATCCTCAGGCGATCCAGGGAGCCTCATAGGGACGTACCAATCTGTACAGTATCTCAAACGGAGCAGGATGCATATAGTAAAATTTTACACAGCCTGTTCTTCTGAACGTACCAAGAGTCTGTCCGTGACATGGGACAAAGCCGGCTTGGTCATTATGTATTAGGGCGTGGGCATGGTTGTTGAGTTGGAGGGCCATGACTTTTGTTAGTAGCTTGTAGTCCGTGTTTAGGATAGAGATTGGGCGGTAGTTGCTGATGATGGTCGGGTCTTTCTTCTTGAACATGGGGCACATCCAGGCAGTTGCAAAGTCCGTTTTCGGGTCAACACCATGAGTCTGGATGTCAGTGAATACCTCGGTGAGCGTCTTGGTTATGTCAAATGATTTGGTGTTCGGTTGTGCAATGAGGAGGTCGTGTCGTGCTTTTAGGGCCTTCCAGAGCTCATAGGGGCATCCATCTAGTCCTGTGGCCGTCTTATTTTTGCCCAGGTCAATTGCGTTTGCTGTTTGGGCAGTGGTTACAGGCCAGTTCATTGGGGTTAAGTTCGGCTCTTGGAGGTGTTGAGATCTCGGTATGGCACTTAGTATGTCACTCAGTGTTTGTTCATGCTCTTCCGGGCTGTCAAAGGAGGCCAGGTCCTCTTGCTGTAGGTCATTATGGTAGTTATGGGTGAGTTCTGCCATGCGGGTGGAGTGGCGCTCATATTGTGGTGGGTTGGAGTTAGGGACTTGGAGATGATATATTAGGTCTCGGGGCTTGGTTTGTTTGCTGAGAGCAGACCAGATTCTGCCCAGTTTTTCACCATGATCAGTGAGGCGTGCTTTGAAGATGTCACGTCGTTGACGTGCTCTTACATGTTCTAGGTGTTCAATCTCATTGGCTAGGAAGGCTTCACGTTCACGCAGGCTGTTATCCTCATTGAAGTTTGGGCGCTTTGTTAGTTTCTGGCGGTCTATTTCAAGGCGCGAGATGCGGGATGAGATTTTGTGGTGTGCGTGTTGGGTGTGCTTCTTTGCAATGTTCTTAATGTCTTTCTTGAATTCGTGCCAAAGAAGTTGCGGGTTGGAGGTAGATCTCTCAGTGTCGCTGGCTCTTAAGTTCTCGAGGTCATCTTGGAGTTTAATGCCTCGTTCACACACCGCATTAAGGAGTGGTTCGCTCTCGATTGAGTGTAAGGGCCAGGTCCATCGACCTTTGCCGATGATTGGGGCATCACGGGGTGCAAATTTGACTTTGACCATCCAGTGGTCAGTTGGGACGATAGATTGCTTGATTGTCCAGTCAAAGGTGTGGGGAATCAGGCGTTTTGCGATATAGATTCGGTCTAGTCTGGAGTGGACCTGCTCGCCATGTGCCATTCTCCTGTGTGTGTAGGTGAGGTCATTAGGATGGGAGTGGCGCCAGGCATCTTGGATGTCCCATGCGAGGCGGAGGTCTCTCAGGGCCGATACAGCTGCCTGGTCGTCAGGGCGGTTTGGGGCGCGGTCAATGGGATCTTCGACAAGGTTGAAGTCACCAAGCATAAAGTCAGGGGTGGGAAGGTCGTTAGCAGTGCATTCATCCTGTACTTTTTTCCAGAAAGCAGGGTGGCGAGATTTGTGGTTGGGGGCGTAAACGTTCAGGATAGATAGTGATTCGGATTCATGCCATTTCAGTTTCAGAAGGAGAGCTCTACCGGGAATGAGTTCGTGGGTTGACCATTCTTTCAGGGCGATTCGTTTCTTATTTATTATGAAGGCAACACCGGCAGTGTTGGTTGGTGAGTCGGGGTCTGCTGAGTGAATTATTTCCATTTTTTCATTGTATCTCTGATGGAGGCGGTCTACGGTATCCTGAACTAAGTGTGTTTCCTGAAGTGCTAGGATGGCTATCTTATTTTTATCTAATGTGGAGTTGATCGTAGCCCATTTACTCATAAAGCCCACATTATTGGTTGGGGCAGTTAGGCCATTTATATTTAGTGTGGCTATGTTTATATTAGCTCTTAGGTTTGGATTGTGGGGCGGGGGTGTCCGCTCAGGTGATGGAAGGGTGGCGCGTGGGTGTGCGCTTGTTTGTGTGCTTTCGGGCGAGGGGGTTGGCACTAAGGTAGGTGCGGGATCCCCCAGGAGGGAGGTTTGGTTTCGGCGGGAGGTGGGTCGACTGCGCTGCAGACGGCCCGTTGGTTGGTGAGGGGGCATTGTGGTGCGTGATGGGTCTTTGGGTGAGTTGGAGTCCAGGAAATATATATCGTGAGGGTGGTGGTGGCTTGGTGTGGATGGCGGTGAGAGGGATCCGGATTGGGGTGTGTGGGGTGTGGGTGTAGAGTAGGTGGCGCGAATGGTTTGCTTGGGAGCGGGAGGGTATGGAGCGTCACTTAGTGGGGTTTGTTGGGGGAGGGAACGTTTACAGGTGTTATACTGATCACGCAAGAAGTGTTATTTAGGGCAGACGATAAGGGATCAATTACATTGCTACGAGTACGTAGTTACATTGGGACTTAAAGGGATAGGCATGGGAGTTAGGGGTTTCGTAGTACGTTTAGAATCTTAGGATCTCGAGGGTTGGCCGCGTCCTCGCTCATTTCGTTCACCTCGCTCACCTCTGTTGCCTTGGTTAGGAGTTGGGAGGGTTGGGCCATTCCATCCTTCGATGGTAAGGAAGGGGCAGAGGCCCTTGGGGTGGTCGACCCCGTGGCACAGGCGGCAGGTGTAGGGAGTGGTGTCGGTGGTGCCATGTCCAATGAGGTCATCAGCGTAGGTCCTCTTGGCGAGGAACGAGCGGACTTGCATCCAGGTGCGGTTGTCGAGGAGGATGGAGCTGTCAGCAAGGATGTTGAAGCGGGGGCAGAGGATGTTGCCAGGTCCCTTAGTGTCGAGGCGTACGACGTGGAGGGAGTCGATGAAGTGTTGGAGGGAGGAGGCAATCTTGTGGCGATCAGGGAGAGGGAAGGAGTCGACGAGGTTGGTGAGGAAGGAGATGGTGTCTTCATCGTGCCAGACATTCTGGACTATTTCTTGGACATCTTCAGGGACCATGGTGCCAAGGCCTTTGATGGTGAAGAGAAAGTTGGGGCGAGGAGGGTCGGTTGGGGCGACACGGAAGGTGATAGCAGTAGATGCCCAGACATAGCGGTCCAAGAGTCCCTGTTGTTGAGAGTCTGACAGGTTGTACACGAGGAATGTGGTGGGGATGCGGTTGGCTTTAAGAGCCAGTTCACTAGGCTTTGGGGCCGAGACACGGAAGAATTTGGCTTGGGTGATTTCGGCTATGGCAGAGAAGATACAGGAGCGGATAAGGTCATGTTGGGTGATGTCGTTAGCAATGTGGTCGAAGGGTTGGACGAGGAGCTTGTGGCCAGGGCAACGTTCCCAGGACTCCAGGAGGCATAAGTCGATGTAGTCATAGAGGGAAGTTGGATAGGCATCGTGGACCCGTGGCATGATAGCTTTGGTGTACTTGTCGATGGGGTTATGCGATATGAGGCTGGCATTAGACTGGCGCATAGTGGTGATTTCCTTAATACGGGCGCGGATGGTGCTGTTGGGGTTGGGAGTATTGGGGATGATGTTGCCTTCAGAGCGGGAGACAGCAAGTTGGCGGCAGGGCTGGGGGAGGGGAGCAGGCCCAGGTGAGAGGCGGTCAAAGGTAGGGGTAGGAGGAGGGAGGGCAGGGTCTTCCATGGGGATATCCGGGGCCAGGAGTGAGGTGAGGTCTTCAGAGAAGTCCGACGGTTGGGCGGAGGGCCTGCGAGGGGTGGGAGTAGGAGGTGGAGACGGGGATAGGTCGTCCATGGGTGGAGCGGGGAGCGGTGGCGGGGAGAGGCTCGGTTGCGGGGAGGGCTCAGGGAGGACAGAGTGGTCGGGTTGGGCATCCGCCAGGATCGCTGTGGCAGGGACTGGGACAGTGATGATGCGGCTTTGGATGGTCGGAGGGACGATCACCATGTCATCCGGGTTCTCCGTTGGGGTGTCAGCCGGAGGTACTAGCGGATGGTTAGAGGTTGTTGGTGGTTATGTGGTAGGAGCTTATGGGGTTTTTTCCTGCGGGAGCGTCTTGCTTCAGCAGTGGCTGCTGCGGGGCCTCCGGAGATAGCCAAGCGGGCCGCGGTGGAGGTTTTCTGGGACGGTTCTTTGGTGGCAGTGTTTGTAGACATGTGGAGAGCGAGCGTTTGGGGATGCGAAGTGCTTGAGTTATTGGGGGGTTCTTATAATTCGGGGCCGGTGGCATCTGGAGAGCGAGGGAGGTTAGTTAGGGCATCAGTGGCGAGGGATGGGCTTATCTGGGGAGTGGGTTGGACGGCCTTGGTTTGGGGGTTGAAGGGGGAGAACAATAGTATCGGAGTTTTAGTGAGGAGGGGTGTGCTCAGTTAGAGCGGTGGTGAGGCTTTGTTTGGGTAATGTTGAGGAAGCGAGTCCGGTGGCATCGGGGTCATCTGGGTGGTGGTGGCTCTAAGCAGGGGTGGTTGAATCGGGGGGTGCGAGGGCTACAGGAAGGGGGCATGCGGAGCGAGGGAGGAGGTGAGGGGATGGTTGTCGCTTTGTGGTCGGAACGGTTCAGAGGGTTGTGGAGATAGGTGCTCAGCAGTCATGTTGCGGGGAACTTAGTGTTCAAGTCTTTCAGGGTTGAGTCAGTTAGTAGGGGTCATTCACTCGTTTGGTTAGGGTCATTATACAGGGTGTATTAGATTCAATAGAGTAGGACGGGGGATGGACGTGCTACAGGGATGTGGTTGTTATAGCGGTAGAGCTAGGTTGGGCATAGGTTACAGTTGCTTTGGGTAGGAGGGCCGAGGTTACTCGTGGGACGTTGCCCATCCTTGCCTCAGCTTTTGCTGTGGGTTAACCGTACTTGGTGGTGGTAGTGGTTCAAGGAGCCCCCCACATGTCAACAAGTTGAAAGTCCGTCTAATGTCTAGCGGATGGGGGGCCGAGTTTCAAGTTCTTGTCATCGCTCATCGCTGTGGTATCCAATTGAACCTAAACCTAGCTGGCCAAATCATTAGCGTCGAATTTAAACGTTACTCAGTTGGCTTGCAAATAATGGTATTTATGCCCCCCGGTGATGTTTCTGGACCACTTCAGATCGTACAATTTTCGTGGGCAACGAAATCTGGGTGCACGTACGACAGATTGGGATTCAAGGGGCATGAAGGTGAGTCATTCTAGATACATAGATAATGGCATCGATGACACTTATACTATTCTATATCCGTGGCCAGTATATAACTCATTACTGTGTAGATTTGAAGGACACGCGGGCACGGTGTTCGATTCCCAATTTCACTAACTTCACCCTCTGATTCATCATTTTCATGATCCGTGCATCTACAGTCATGACAAAAGGCACGCATTGGTCTAAATCCGGACTTTTCTCTACTGCTGTGCTTTGCTTGCATTTCGTGAATACTAGTAACGGGCCGACTTCTAGCACTCTACCCACAGTCTACTAGTCTCGGAGGTTGATCGACGCTGGTTGTTGGTGCGCAGTTTGTAGTTCACAAAAATGCTAACCATAAGTCTCTCTGTGCCCACTTGGGCCACTTATACAGCCTTCAAACGACACGAGGATCGACCACCGGTTTCCCTTCCCCCCATCATATACTTTCGCCATCCCCATCATGATGAGTTGCAGTCACCATCAGCCTATCCACCGATCTGCTCTGCTCAGGGCAAAGTAGTCCTGCCATCTCCTGTGCTTACAACAACGCGCTCCAGAAGCCTAAGTCCATGCTGCTCATGGCGACTACAGCCTGAACTTCAACTTCTGCGAAGCTACTTCGCACTTCCAGCCTTACAAGAGAGCGGAATTACATCTTCACTTCCCACTTGTTCAGTATTCGCGTTTCACCCTGAGTTTTGCTCTACCATGGTCGCCAACCTCAGCTACACATACGAGAAGCCGCCTGTACCGTGTAAAGGTGGCGCAGTCCGTGTTTCCTCCGCCTGACAACGCGGAGTAGCGGCTATTAAATTGGGTCACGTGCCTGCTTACCACATTTGCTCTAGCTCTAGAGGATAGGGTACAACAAGTGAGTTGGGTACAACAGCTTACGCAAACCCATAAAGGCTGACAGTTGCCTAAATCACTCATTAGCGTTGGGTTGCTGCAGTGGACGTATGACCTGAGGCGCTATGCCACGATCCTCGGTGGTGCGTCAATGAGATCTGTGGACAACAGAAGCGAGATTTTGGCGGTATCATCCCTCCTTTACACCAGAAACCAGATATAACCGTGATATTGATCTGCGATGACAGGCAGCGCAGAGGGTTCCATTCTTATACCACAGCAAAATGTAGATAAATGAGGAGAAATACACTCGACGGCATGGCCCAAAGAACTATCTGATCATGAGCTAACACGCATGATAGTGGCTTGTCGACTTCATGTCAGCTGCGCAGTAGCCAGAATTAATTGCACCACGCAATCATATCATCGAGCATCGTTGAACATGTTCTCTTCAGTAAAGAGCATGCATGAGCACTTTTCTGTACCAAGTTTGTTGATATGTTTGGTGTGAAAGGCTAGTCTTCATGCGTCGCCCAAATTTCCAACTTCGTTGACCGAAAGGTAGATTCGGCGCGGCCCAGATATAATATAGGGTCCGATTTCCTTGTGTGGTAGGTGGTGTCACCTAACAATTAGTTGCATTACTGGATTTTTCAGTTGACCCGTGGCACGGAAATTTTTGTAAAAACATATATGCACATTTTTTTAGTTATATATCCTCAAGGAACCACCGGAATTCGAGAAAAAATACACCAATAAACTCACCATAATGCAGAGATTATGAATCTGATTGACTGAGGGGAAAAAATATGATGTTTGAAGGTTTCGGGGTCTTGTATGTGATTTTTCTTACACATTTTTCCGCAATAAGAGTGCGACAAGTCATTAAAAATATCCAATTACGTAAGGCGTCGACGGAAACCAGACTTTATGAGCACGTGGAAGAAAGAGCTCGAGCTCCAGACCAGATGCCAGATTTTCAATCGGATGAACAATAATGCTCAGACGTTCTGGCAACGCCTTAACATGCAGCGGCATATTGAATGTTTTTCCACCTGCCACTCAATAAAGGCTCGCCATGCCTGCCGAGGCGTAATCTCTCAATTATAGTACTCCTCTTGCGCCCCGGATAGATAGAGTTTCAACAAACTCAGTCGTCCACGCCCTTTTTCTCCACACTTCTTCCAACTACCTGTGATATCTTCCATTGCCATATATTGTTTACTTTTACCCCCCCAATACCATAGCATTCAGGCATCACATTCCTTCCGTTCCCATGCGCACTTTACCAGGAAGCACCAGGCACGAAGAAGTCGATGCGCGCGCCAAACAGCCCACTTCTCATCTCAAGGCATCCCAGACAGAGCAGACTCGCTGCGAAGAACTTCTCCGCCAAAAGGAAGCCATCGAAAGGCGACTTGATGAGGCGATTGTCACTATCCAAGAGCGGGATCAGACAATCCGCAGGCTTGAAGAAGACTTGACGCGGCAGGCTGCCGAACTCGTGCATCGTGCCTCGCAGGTTGACAGGATGTCGATTCGCGCCGCAGAGGATAGTTCCTCCATCCTCACTCTTAAGAAAGAGGTTAGCAGCCTTCTCGAGCAACTCAATCGCACGCATGCCCCTCAGTTTCTCACTCGCGGCACGCGGGACCCCCCCGTCCCTCTCACATTTGCACCAACGCTACACCATCTGGATCATGCGGCACCGGAAGATACCCAAGCCGTAAATCGTGACCATTCCACTGCTATACCGCATCAACGACGGCACAGTTTCTCTGGGGTCTATGCAGTAAGTGACAATGGCAACCGTACTTCGGTTGATGGATTGACGTCGTTCGTGAAACCTACGCAGGCTGGGAATCCACACGTGTCCATGGCCCACAGTGGAGAAGAGAGGCCTCCACGCTCCCGTGGTATCGATGGCCTGGCCGACATCTATGGCGATCCCACAGAGGAGAAGATTCGACTTCTCCAAGACATCCGGAGCCTAGACGAGGATGTCTTGGAGGGTCTCATCAGGGGCCTCAAGATCCCCCTACCTAACCTGACAAATCCATCAGCTGTCGAGGAGATTTGTTTCCCCGCGAAAATTATCAGTCTGGTCACAAACGAGATGTGGAAGTATGGTCTGATACCTGAGAGCGAACGGTTCCTGGCGAACGTCATACAGACTATACAGGCTCATGTGATGGCGAGTGCTTCCCTCCTCAGTAATTGACTGCCCATCTGATTTCTCCACAGACATTCAATGGCGAAGAAGCTATTGTTCCTGGTATTTTTTGGCTGTCGAATGCCCATGGAATGCACTCTTTCATATGCATTACGGAATCCGACATGCTGAAAGGTATTGGACCCAGTGTAGAGAACACTGTGCGCCCATTTGACTGGTCCGACTATGAGCACCTGGTCTCCGTCGTGAAGCACGATCTGGACAGTTTGGAATACAACATATACCACACGTGGATGACAGAGACGAAAAAGAAGCTTGCGAAGATGGTTGTTCCGGCCATCATCGAGACTCAGTGTCTACCAGGCTTCGTCGAAAATGTCGGGGGAGGGTGTTTATTCAGTCGCACCTTTAATTCCGATAGCCAGCCGGCGTTCAGCATAGATGACATCCTCAAGTTACTGAACAAGGTGTGGAAGAGTCTGAAGAGCTACTACATGGAGGAGAGTGTCGTGCAGCAGGTGGTGACGGAACTCCTCAAGCTTATCGGAGTGAACAGTTTCAATGACCTCCTCATGCGTAGGAACTTCTCGTCTTGGAAGCACGGTAAGTGTTCTTCCTGAATTATCAGACTCTTAGATTACTGACTGTGTTTTAGCAATGCAAATTCAGTATAACATAGTGCGGATTGAAGAGTGGTGCAAGTCCCACGATATGCCAGAGGGTATATTGCAATTAGAGCATGTGATGCAAGCGACGAAATTACTGCAGCTCAGGAAGGTGAGCGATTTACCTGCAGATACTTTTTCTGAAAGCCCGCTGAAATATAGCAGTCAACGGCTGAAGACATTGAGATCGTCTACGACGTTTGCTGGATGCTGAGTCCCATGCAAATCCAACGCATGTGCACGAATTATTCCGTAGCCGACTATGAGGTATGATCGGTGCTTAAGACGAGTCGTGATACTTGACTCACAAAACAAAATACCTTTAGAATCCTATTTCACCTGAGATTTTGTGTATTGTCGCATCACGCGTCAATGAGAACGATCGAAACGAAAAACTTCTATTACCAGATGCAGAAGAAGTTGGTCCATACAAGCTACCCTTACATCGGGAGGTGAATGGGCTAGAGACCTATATTCCTGCATACCTTAATGTCCCCCATCTTCGTCAACTTGCCGTGCTGGTCGCATAAACGACATGTGATACCATCGTTATTTCCTACTTATTTTTGGTGTTTTGTCTCTTAAGGCTATCTATGATATACATCTAGGCGCCTCACTAATACTAGCCATGGTGTAGACTAGGCTGCGAAGAAACCCTATCAGTGATCGATTACAATTCCCCTTGCTCTTATTAGTTCGCCTAATCCTTCTCAAGAGGCGCGAATAAACTGTGATGGAAATATGTCACGAATGACTAGAATTATCTCATCCATCCTCAATCTGCTCGCGGAGAAGCCTATAGGTCTCTAAGACCACGGGTTCTTCCTGACTAGCTGTTTTATTCTGAGACATGCGTAATGGCTAGGAGGACGTCGTGAACGAAACAACGAAGTAGCAAAACCAGTGCTTCCCATGCTCGCTTGGACGTCGAAATGACGAGCAAGCAGATCAAGTGCTCTCCTGGTGTCCACAGTTTTAGAGCTAGGCGTGTCTGAGTGGAGAAACAAACGAACTCAACACGGGATGACTGACATTGCGGAACTAGAGGACCTTCTGAGTCGCTTCAGGGTCACTTTTATAGCCTATCCTAACGGAGAGTCGCTGACCGGTTCCAATGGAATATGGTTCGTCTCAAGGATCGGCTGGCACCGCGCGATGACGCATCTTCAGGAAAGCGACCTTCTGGAACCGAGCCAGCTTCTTCGCATCAGTAGGGGCCTTGCATCTAGGCGCACAGGATCACGATGCGGGTGGGTCCGTTATTGTTCGACGCCACCGCGGCACTCGAGAAGTGTTTCGCAGGAAGAGTGAGAGCGGCTTCAATCTTGAGTACTGCAATGTAACACTTCCTACGCGAGCGAAGCTCAAGCGTAGAAAATGTCAGTGGGGGTGAGACTAAGACTTCAAGGGCTCACACAACAAAACCAGCTCAATCTTGGTTTATTGTGAAGTCACGTAGAGGTGTAAGTAAGTCTGCCCCTCCGAAGTGAGGGGCATGCGCTTTTAAGTACATGCATATGTAATCTAATCTACCTACTTTAGTACATATCCGAAAAGTACCCTTTTCCCCCCCTTTATTTGATCAGTGATTGACACTAATTTGCACTGAGACCTGTGATTGGAGGGGCCCATTTTCGGGCGCCTTACATGCAACGAGCTCGTGTATTGGACATGCATGTTGTGATACGTCGCGCTGCCTGGTAAATTAGTCACATGATCAGGCTTGTAAAAAGCCGTCATGGAGATGAAGACAGGGCTCAGGCACAGTAGGCGAGAATACACCTAGGACACGCGCAGACACCCCAGCCTTCTTTGCTAGCAGAGTTTGGTAGAAGATCGAGCATTGGATAAGAATGGAGCGGATAGTCCGCGCCGTTACTGGCAGTGGCGCCGAAGGGAGGCAAGTCCATCTCATCTCGGGACTCGCTCTGGCAAAGTGCTATTGTGTATAGACAATTATGTGACTATGAGATATAAATGACACACGTCACAGTAGTACGATATCTGTAAATATATAAACACTGTTCTCAGTCATGGACCCAAGAAACACAGGACTGAGGGTACCAAACTACGCACAGAGGCGTCTAAAATGCTGTAAGAAAGGAGAAAGTTGTTCGTGGAGTATACAGTAGAGGGAGAAATGAGCAAAATATTGACAGGTATACGTGGCCAAGGCGGCCCGGGAGTGCGGATAACGGCTACCGGCCCGGGACGAGCAAAAAGGAAATTCGGTCCATGCCGCAGTTTGCACTAAACAGTCTTCCAACGACGTGAGGATAGACGACCATTTCCCCTTCCCCCCGTCATATTCTTTCTCCATCCCCATGAATTGTAGTCCCCAGCCCATTCACTTCAGATTTACCTGTCCGTCTGCTGAGAAAAGTCGCCCTGCAATCTCGTGTGCATACGACAACCCGCTCCAGAGGCCAAGTTCCTACTGCTCGCGACAACTACAGCCTGGGCTTCTGTCCTGATGTGCGAAACCAGTTCGCACTTCCCGCAGTCTTCCAGCGTTACGAGAGAGCAGAATTACCCTCACTTCTCACTTGTTCAGTGGTCGTGTTTCACCGTGCGTTTCACTCTGTCATGATCATCTACCCCAGTCACCCATACAACAACCCGTCTGTACAAAGGTGGCTCAGTCCCTGTTTCCTCCGCATTGACAGCCTGGCCTCCACGTGGCCGCTATTATATTACTGTCATGCCCCTGTTTATCCTTTTCTAGGACATGGTACGGCGGGAATATACAGTATGAGGTGGGCACACAGGGTTGCGCGAACCCACGAGACCGATGGTTGCCTATATCACTGCTGCGGACGGAGGCATCGGGTCACAGGGTTGAGCAAACACGCACTAGCATTGTGTTGTTGCAGTAGACGCCCGACCCGAGGCGCGACGCCACCAGATCTCCGGTGGTGCGCGAATGGAATCTGTGGACAACAGACTTTACCACCGGAAATCAGACATCACCATAATATTGGTTTGCAGCGGCGGGGGGCGCAGAGCGGGTCCATTCTTGTACTGTACCAAGGTAAAATGCGGATCAAATGAGAAGAATTACGCCTGACGGCATGTTTGCAAAGAACTCTGTGTGATCATGGACTAATATGATAGGGGCCTGTCGACCTCGTGTCAGGTGCGCGGCTGCCGGAATTACTTCCTCTGCGTACTCATGCCATCGATATAGCGAAGCACCCGTTGCCCAACCTTTTTCTGTACCAAGTTTGAATCGCTCATACGTGGATGTCAAGGATAGTCTTCATATTTCACTCGTTGGGTTGTCCAACTGTCGGTCAAGCTTGAAAGTGGCCCCAGCCACTCCAGTTTCCAGGCTGGCAGTGTAGTACCGTACTAGTACAGACCTCTATATCGGGCAATATTGCTGTGACAGACCCTTCCTGATATCTCCATGGTTCCTACACTCGACTACCCCATGTACGGCTATCTTTCTGATCATCAATCCACGGCGCACCCATCAAAGACATCTTTTCCAGTGGAGCAGGCAAAAAATGAACGCACGGCACGGGGTTATACGCTACTTCCTTTTTTGGTGCAACGGTGCCACAAACTCGCTATTGCATCCTTGTTCTGCCGCGTGCGCAGCACATTGCGTGTGGCAATTGTTGCTGAGACTTTACGATGCTTGCAGATTTTCAAAGAGATTGGTCCCTCAATTTAAGCATCTGATCTCGACCGTATGAACGATGTGTGCATACTGTACGTTTTGACAAGTGCCGTGGCATACCAGAAGTTCTTTCCCTCCGCTCCGCTGAACAAAGGCTCGGGACATCCGCCACGAGGCATAAACGGGTTGTCAAGCCTGGGAATCACTTCTCAATTGCGGTACTCTATTTGCGCCACAGATAGATAGGGTTTCATATAGGTCAGACGCCGCGCTTTCCTCATGCTCCCGACGACTCACATCTTCCCATTGCTTTCTTTTGCCCATCCTCCTACCATCCGGTTTCTTTCGCTGCCATGTCCAACAGATCAGGCGATTCTAGATCCAAAACACCGCATAGCCACAGCTTGGCAAACTTGGATATATTCAAACCCGCAACATTGAGGACCGAAACCGATGTCGAAAGAGCCGTGAACATACTAGAGGGGGTTCTGAACGATAAATCGATCCGGACCATCCTCCAGCTCTCACTTCAGCACGAAAATTACGCCGTGTTCGAGTTAATTTTATCAGGTATGCCCACTCTGTTTCTCCCCGCGCCTACTGCCAACTGATACCTGCCATAGGTGTCAGCGGCGACCATGCGACTCGTATCTCAAAATTCATTTTTGAGCATTTTCCTTCGGATATCAAACGATTTTACGATTCCATCGCCTTCAAGGCCATTTCGACGCTGGCGCATACCTTCCAGGATCTCTCGTTCATCTCGTGCGAAAAGCCAGACGGCTTTGATGACCATCTCCGCCACGCAAAGCTCGCGTTAATTGCCCTTGATGAACTCTCGAAGCCATGGAAAGGTGAAGCCGACAGTCATGTCGAATCTTTTGACGCTCTGGGGTTTCAGTTCCCCAAGACGCGTCAGGCCGCTGTTGGGACGGTGCAAAAGCTCTTGGAGACAGAAATGAGAGTCCTCAGGGTTAGTCCGACTTCGCCATCTATGATACGTTACACAACAATACTAAGCCATACCAGTTTTTCCTCAAGACGATTCGCGTCTCTGATATCAAGGGATTGATTCGACAGGCACACTTTGACTTTGTTGACTTTCAATCGTCTTCAACTTCGGAACGGTGGGTTATCTTCCCTCTCTGAACACCCAATCGTGAAATTTACTTATTTATATCTCAGTCCTGATGCGGCTCTGATAAACGCTGACCTTCGCTTTGAGTCAGCAACCGGATTTGGAAAATGGAGGTTACTTTGTTCACATGCCTGTCTCCGTTTCTTGGCATGCGACAACGAACATTCTCGTCTCGCATTGGAAAAGTTGCAGTACGCCCTTGCAACTCGGCTACAGATTAGATTAGCTAACGTCATGTGCATCGGAAGGGAGCTGTCGTTTGGCAATTTCTCCGAGACAAACCAAGAACGAATAACAAGAAATAGTCCCGTGGATATTTTTAGGGCGAGACTTCTCGGGGATCTCCGGATCATAGTGAGCTATTTCTTTGTCTATAAACTTAATGCTTTACTGAAGCATCCAAAGTATCACGTTGATGTGGTTGAAGAGTATGGTGCAAAGGTAGGCTCGAGATACTCTCTATACTTCCAGTGCTGTTGAAGTGCTGACGTTCCAGGACCCAAGCCAAAGTCTGTTATTGGACATATTCCGTAGTCAAGCAAGTCTAACTTGTATTTACGGCAGTTCTGAGGATACTTGGCATCTATCATCTAAGTGAAATGAGAAGGATCAACTGGCGTGCCATTGCCGCTCATCTAGCCAGACAGGGTAAGGAGTATACCAAGAGGTATGTCCGTTGTGAGCTCTTCTTCGTCTTCCTAGATGACACCGAATAGATGCAGAGAGCGAACTCCTTTCCAGGGCCGCTACATTGACCCAATTACTTTCGATGCAGGTGCTCAGGTCGAAGATTCGGAAGTGTCATCTATACCGGCGGCTTCTCGGAGAGATGCAGACGATGTATCCGTGTCCTCTGGACCACTCGCTACATATGCTGACTAGCAACCCCTCAGATTCGTAGTTTGATCGAGTAGGTCCTATACGTCTAAAGGAAATGACTGCGTCTTAGCCCTCTCCAAGTCTTGAGCGATTCTCCATCTTTTCGCAGGTGATTCGTGCTACCCTGCTGATTAAAACAATGGGCTAACCCATTATATCGATTAGAATGTCCTTTTAAATCTTTCTCAACCTGATGGAGACAGGTCTCCGATCATTCAACTTTCGTAAGTGGTTCTCTCGCGCAGTCACTTAACCTTACGTTACGTCAACTCGAACCTTCAAGGCTTGAGGAGAAGAAGGTGGTGGAAGGTACGACATCAACAGTCATTCTTGGCCGAAGTGGGACGGGGTACGCGATCGTCCTCTTCACCATTAGCGATCTCTGATACTTTGACAGGAAAACAACAGTGATTGTCTACAAGATGTTTGGGATCGAGCGGGCGTGGCTAAATCGAGGAAGCGTGGGACCTCGCCCTCGTCAGATGTATTTAACAAAATCTCCACTGCTCGCAGAGAAGGTCGAAGAGGAGTATCTAGCCCTTTGGCTTTCTCTTGGCGTAGGTTCCGACTTACCTGAATATGTCCGCGAGCACCACCAGCGTTGGAGCACACGCAAGAAGATCAACGCATTCACCGCCGTCAATCTTGGGGGTATGAGGGATGACCTTCCCAGAAAGTTCAGTGAGCTCCGCCAGAAGCATTTCCCACTTTTTATCACGACAGATACGGTTAGTGCAACGCTTAGTGCAGAATTGTTGAAACTCATCGATGCCTGTCCTTCATATTTGTAGCTATGCGGCCTCCTAGAGGAAGATGTTAAACCCGGCACCGAACCGGAAAGCCGGAAATTATATTTTCAGAGAAAGAAGCCATGGAACAGTCACACACAGCTTGTGACTTCCGACGTCTTCAAGCGGGAGTATTGGCCGCATTTTAACGAAGGTCTGACAAAAGGGATTGGTACGCCTCTCTTATATGCTTGTTTCATTACTCTCATTGTCCTCCCAAAGCACCATCTCTGGCTTTTGGTGCATTTCTCGGTACGGTGTCAGCGAGCTTAGAAGAAGTATCCTGAATTATTCTTTTTGAAGGAATCATCAAGGGGTCTGAAGAATCGCTAACTTATCCGAATCGAACTCTCACCAGAGATGCCTACGAAAGCCACGAGAATAGCCACGCAGACTATCTACTCTTCGAGAGTTATCAGAAGCGCAAACGCGAACGTGGTGACCACGACCATGCTGATAGGTGGGTCGTTCCACAGGTCATACAAGATATATATGACCTTTATCTGGACCGTTCAGAGTCCACGCGCTTCTTGAAATAAAGAAGACACAGACGCTAGGGGAGAAGATGGTCGACTTTATGTAAGTTTATCGAACTGATTTGATTCAGGATTTGAATCAAGCGTCGGTAGCTACGTGGACGAGGTTCAAGATATGCTCATGATCGATGCTCTCCGTAAGCTTTTAATTGTGGCCTTCGATTGAGACGTCACCATGTTGATTGAAACTAGTCGTTGTCCCTCTCTGCAAGAACCCAAAGGGGTTCATGTGGGCGGGTGATACAGCCCAGACTATATCAGTCGAAAGCGTCTTTACTTTTGAGCAACTGGGGGCACTAATATATCGATATTACGTACGTCAGGATACTATTGCCATATTGCGTCAACCAACTTAACTATCTTCTCAGGAATCAACACAGGAGTTTAAACAGATCCCCAGCCAGCCGGAAAGGCACCAGTTGCTCATGAATTATAGGTCACATGGTGGCATCGTCAATTGCGCGAATGCCATCTTGGACCTACTGCAAAGGTTTCCTGGGGCAATTGATGTCTTGCGGCCAGAAGCGGTTTCCGTCGGCATGGAGTTACCTATGTTCTTTCATAATGACTTACTCCCACATAACGTCTATGACTTCTTTTGTGCTCAGCCGTAAGTGTGATACGTTTTTCTTTGAATTACCCCCAGCTCCACTCACTCTGGTCTATCTCCAGGGGTATACTTGCCGAACTGGGATCTAGGCAGTGTATGGATTATCCCATTATTTTCTTAACTTGGCCTAACTGTTGGCAAAACGATAGGTATCATTGTACGAGATGAGTTAGCCCGAAAAAGTTTCAAGGACAAGATAGGAAATGTAGGCATCGTCTTGTAAGTATATTGAATCTTCAATGTCTATCCTGCTTATGACTTTCCAAGGACGCTGCTCGACAGCAAGGGCCTAGAATTTGACGACGTGAGTTCATGTGTCTTTCAGTTTCGGGGTTATATCACATGTTCAACGCCCACGTTGCATGCAAAGGTGATCCTTTACAACTTTTTCGACGAATCCACAAAGGCAAATACCTGGCGACATCTGACCGACGTGATGACTACAACGCTTGGGGACACAAGGCACGTGCCTTTAATACATGAGGTCAGTGACGAAGATGCTTTCCAACGTCGCGGTCCACAAATCTACCATCCCAAAGCTAAAGTACCTATACGTTGCTATTACTCGAGCTAAGAAAAGGCTCTGGGTTGTCGATTACTGTGATCTGGACCAACCCCTGATGGTTCGTACGCCCACTCTGTCATCTATCTTGCTCGGGTGAATAGTGACTGAGAGGTCCAGCGATACCTACTTGATAAGGGGCTTGTTGATTCGCCATCGCCTACCTGCAATTCGATCCGGTGCTTTTACAAGAAATCAAACTCGGGCGACTGGTTGGCTATGGGAAAGAAGCTTATGCTTCACCAAGAATTTGAAGAGGCGAGAATTGCGTTTAGCCGAGCAGAAGACCCAATCTTGGCTGCTGTCGCCGCAGCATGTTCACTGCGACAACTTGCTTATAATACTCTCGAGACGAGACAGCGCCGTGACGCTTTCTTAAGATCTGCTATCGCATTTGTGGGGTGCGCCAAGGAGGCCGAAGACATCGACGATCAGCATGAGTATCATGCTGCTGCCGCGGAGAGCTATGCCCAGGCTGAATGCCACCAGGAGGCAATCCGGTCTTTCACGATGGCCGAAAGGTACACAGAGGCGGTATTGCACTGTTTTCAACACGGGTTACTCAGTCGCGCCGTCACTATCATCAAGAAATATATCCCGTATATTGACCCTGAGGCGATAGAATGCGTACGGGATGCCACGTGCCCCGAGTATTTAAAGAAAAAGAGGCTGGGGTACGTCCATATATAACAGATATCTGCGGATATCTGGTGTCTGATTTCCTGGCAGAGATGCATCGCTATTTTTTAATGATGACGATGAGATGATGGCATTTGCAATCAAGCACGATATTACGGAGGCGCTTGCGCCGATATTCGAGAGACAAGGGAAATACAAGGATTCAATCATTCAGCATTTGAGGGATGGCCACGCATTGGAAGCACTTCACGCTATTCTCGAGCACGTCACTAAAATACGGTGGCATCGGAGCATGTTCAATACTGTCACTGAAGGGTTCTTGTGGCGATATCTCTCGTTTAGCCGCCGAGCTTGGCCAGAAAGAGCTGAAATCCCTGTCAACAAAGTTCATACAATGCTCGATGCAATTTCGACTCAGTCCCTTGAAGACAGGGAACGCGATGCGGTGAATATTACACTCGATAGTTTATCCACGAGGAATCTAACATAGGCGATGCAGATAAAGGTTTTCAAACTCGTTTTGCAACCACAAAGCTCGCCGGCGTTCCAGAAAAGTCTGTTCGGTATCCTCCTCCGTGGCAATCTCGACAGAACCATAAAACTATTTGCTCTTGACTGCCTCTTCGATGACATATCCATTATAGTTCAAGCTTCCCCGAAATCCAAAGCAATATCAATCCTAGATCTATTTCAGCAATACTCTCTCATGTTGACAGAAGTTGCGATGGATAGTTCGCCTTGGGAAACGTCGTGGCTCCGTGCGCTCTTCCAATTCAAGAAGGACGGAATGCGTATAGCCGTCCAACCGGGAACGTTCCTATTCGATGGCATGCAAACAACTGCGGCTGCGCGCTATTCTGGAGGGCCAATGCTGCTTGGAGACTTCGTCAGATATAAGAAACGCGTTCTCCTGGATCGACTTTCCATCCGTACCTCGGAAGAAGAGCGCATTTTTACCGGTCTTGCCCGATTCAATCCATTCGCTCGCTCCTTCCCCAACAAGAAAACCGTGGGAGATCATACAGGCTCCCGACGAGAGGACGAAAGTTGGTTCAATGAAAGAATTCGAGTTTACCTAAAGCAGATTATGATTCGTGACAACCTATACCGCGTCAATTCTAACTCAGTTTCCATGAAGGACCAAAGGTGGGTGTCGTCATCACCACGCTCTACTGTTTTTCGGTAGTGACATCATATCTACTCCCGTTCTGCCAGGCGGCTCCTACACGGGCTCGAGCATGCATTGAATCCGCCCAACAGTCTATGCGATTCAATCTCTGCATTGGATGGAGATCTGATACCAGAAGCACGGGATGCCTTCTCGATGGCCAAAAGGTGGACGCATAAAGCTCTGAGTACGGGTCACCGTACCGATCCAACGAGCCAAAAAGTCGTTCTCGCTGCTTCTTGCCTGACAATGAGCTTCGAGGATAATTGGGAGAGAACCCTCCACCTCGAACACCTCAGAAGCGCAGTGACGACAATGACTCGCATATTCGGGCTTCTATTAGACCCGTTAGGTCCCCGGGCGCCGTGGGATGGCAACTCTCTCTAAGTCTCACACATTTTGTCCATACTGTATCTGTACTATTAGGACCGCGAATGCAATTACTGGGCGTGTGCCATGCGTTAGGTAGCCTAGGCACCAGGCAAGCGAGAGGTGCAGTGTGCGAGAAATCAAGGTCTAAAGTTCTGGTGGTATAGAGATACTGTTGTCAACATATTCGAGGCGTTGCTCCATGAATATAGTTTTATTCTCAGGGAGCACGCCGTGGAAGACTCAGTGTAAAGTGATGCATCGTATTGCGTGTAATCTAGGCGCTTTCGAATGCTCGGCTCACGTTGCACCCGAGCGACATCGCTTAGAAACCCATTCTCTTCGACCGCCATCGCCACGAGCCCCAGCGCCGCCGCCCTCAGCACCGCAATGTGTGGCCCTCTCAACGGCCTCTCGTCTGCCTGTCTGCTCAAGTGTCTGCTTATCTGACAGCTCTGTTTGGTTCGTCGTGGTCAACAAAAGAGAGCCGCATATTGTCTGCGGAGAGTGATGGCGACTGGCAGGGCATTACAATATCGGGACCAGAACGTAATGGTAGATCACCAAATATCGTCTGAACGTCATTCCAAATTCAGACCACTTCAGGAGCCTCAAGACTCGGCAGACGCCGTGGCACCGTGGCAGATCGCGGAGCGGAAGTGTGGCGGGAGGCACCTTCCGGGTTCTTTACTCAAGTCACGTTCAAGTCGGTACGTGTCTCCAAGTACCCCTATTCTAGAACACATCGTTCTCAATTCTATTCTCCTGTGTTATAAAAACCCTCGTATCGGTTCGTTTCCCTGCGTCCGTCTCCCTCTCTCCTTGCGGTCTTGACACGCCAGACTCCCACACCTCGTCCTCTATTCCTGTCCATAATCTTTTCCACATATCACCCACGGCTTATTTCCTTCTCACCTAGAGGTCTGGCCGGATTTATATCCGCATTAAGGTAGGTCTTCAGTGGCAACCATAACAATTGCCAACTTATTCAGTCTGGGCGGTCTGATAGACTCGGACATGATCGACGTGCTCCCGGACGAAATACTCTTGGAGATATTTGATTTTTATCTGAAGGCACCTCTCAAAGAACATCAATGGTTTACGCTTGTGCACGTTTGCCGAAGATGGAGGGGCATTGTGTCTGCATCGCCGC
>QFEY01001402.1:0-28973 GCA_003316435.1 Russula virescens
TTTTTAAGGGATCTGATAACTTTTAAATTTACAAGATCAGTTTGGTTTAAACCGAGTTTGAAACCATTTACCAAACTTTCAAATTTCCCAAACTGGAAGCCAAACCGTTCAGTTTCCCACAGAAATGGCCAAACCGAAACCCAAACTTCCAGTTTGGTTCAGTTTGAAACCGAGTTTGGATCGGTTTGAAACCAAACTTCCCCAACACTAGTCCTGCACCCACCACACACTCTGGAGCCCTCAAAGGAATGCCCCCAGTCATGTTTATGGGCAAAAGAGGCACTGTGGAGACATTCCTCAATCAATTCAACCTCTACAGGAATGCAAATTGTAACAATATAGTCATGGTCAACCCATTTGAACGCACCAACCTCTTGCTAACCATGATGGGGGGCAATGCCACTGAATGGGCAGCAGCTGCAGGAGAAGAACTTACCCTGGCAGTGGACAGAGACCCAGCGAATAATGTACCTCCCACTCACCTCGACACAGATGAAGACCTGTGGAATGGCACCTGCATATCACTCAAGAATTGCTTCACAGAATTCCACCAAGCCCAGTCTGCCTACAAGAAACTTCAACAACTTAAACAGGTCAAAGGAGAAGTTGAGGACTACATCAATAGATTCGAAAGACTCCAACGCAAATCGGGATGGGGAGCCGACAACCCAGGAACCATAGTGGCCTTTAAAACGGGCATGGACCCTGGATTACTTGGAGCATGCTATGGACGTCGCCCCTAACCTAGCACTCTCCTTGAATGGCAACAGGCAGCAACCGAGGAGGAAAAGATCTATGATGAACAACAGTATGCTATTTCCCAAGCCAAGGAATGCAGAGGGAGACCCACAAAACTCCAAGAAATGGCTAGAGATGCTGACAGGCAAGGCAGAGGACAGAAACCCAGGAACTACTATGACCCTGACCCTTGCCCATACATGCCTATGGAGGTCAATGTCACTAGAACCCAGCGACTATCTCTGGAAGAAAGGGCGAAACTTATCCAAGCTGGGAAGTGCTTCCACTGCAAGAAGGAAGGTCACATGTATTGTGATTGCCCTACACAGCCGAAGGTGCCACCAGGCACTAAAAGAAGACAGAAACCAAAGGATAGGCGCCACGCCCAACAGCCTAGAGCCAGAGCAGCAGAAGCCTCAGGTTCTAACATCACCCAGAGCCATGACGACCATCCCTCCGATGCAGATGAAGACAGCGATGCTGATACCACTCGTTCTGCACCATCAGTGTATTCCAAGACCGATGTTATGGCTGCTATCAAGGCCATGAAGACCAATGAGCATGATGAATTGATCGAGACCCTTACCATGCATGAAGATTCGGATTTTTAGGCCGCCCAAAGTTGACAGCCTGGCTGCAGGCATTATGTACTTGTTGTGTGTATATTAGGAGACTCAATGTTATGAACATTCCCCTGACCATACAAATGGCGAGTACAATGGCTGAACAAACAGCTCTACTCGATAGTGGAGCCACCGAAAACTTCATCGATCACAAAACATGGAAAACTCTAGGCATTGGTCAACAAACCCTTAAAATGCCCATTACTGTCCTCAATGTGGACGGAACAGAGAACAGGAAGGGCAAGATCACTCACTACTGTTGGCTATGAGTTGCACTAGCTGGAGCAGACCGACTACAGAGGTTCTTTATCACATCCTTAGGCAAGGATTGCATGATTTTAGGCTACCCCTTCCTCTGGGAGTTTAACCCTTGCATAGATTGGAAGGAAGGAGAACTAGAAGATGGAGAAGTAATGATCCAAAGCACCAAGTTTAAATGGATCTGCCAAATGGTCAAGAAGGTGGCCAATAAGCTCTTGAAGGTTGGGAAACTCCCTGAACATACCTGGCAGTTCCTCAGGAAAGTCAACTTCGCAGAGAAATGGGCCAGGAATACGGAGAAGGAACACACCCACCTGTTGATGCAATCTCTACCAAAGGAATTCAGCCGCCATTGGAGAGTCTTCTCTGAAGAACTCTCACATCGTTTCCCACCAACTAGAGGGACAGACATGACTATAACGTTCAAAGAAGGGGCCCCTTCTTCCATCAATTGCCAACCCTATCCTCACTCCCCAGCTGAAAAGAAGATTGATTATGAATGGACGAAGGAAAACCTTGCCCTAGGTCAGATCAGGGAAGGCCCCTTGCCCATAGTCTCACCATCCTACTTCAGGGGTAAGAAGGGGACCGATAAGAAACAAGTCATCATTGACTATCAAAAGGTCAATGACTGGACAGTCAGAGATCACAATCCTCTCACCAACATCACTCAGGCCCTTGAGGCCCTACATGGGAAGACACTCTTCTCAAAATTCGACCTCAGGGATGGCTATAATAACATTCGCATAGCTGAAAAGGACCAGTACAAGGCAGCCATCAAAAACCACTTAGGCACATTCATCCCCACCGTCCTCTTCTTTGGTCTCTGCAATGCACCAGTGTGGTTCCAGAGACAGATTAGAAAGGATTTTGCACCTTTCCTTGAGAAATACCAAGGGGATGCAGACAACTAAATGGACGACTTCTGGATAGCCACAGATGACTCACCTGCTGGGATCAGAAGGCATCTTGAGGCCATACATGACTTCCTTGACACCTGTGAGAAACGCTCATACTATCTCAAACCAAGTAAATGTCAGATCATGCAACCTAAAATGATGCTGCTAGGCTGGGAAGTCACAGCAGAAGGACTCAAGATCGACCCAGACAAGGTGGCAGGTATTGCACAATGGCCGCAAATATTGAAATCAGTTAAGGAGGTCCAACAAGCATTGGGAGTACTAGGCTATCAAAGGCCGTTCATTAGAGGATTTGCCCAGCTGGCATGACCCCTAACTGAACTCACCAAGAAGGGCATTCCCTTTGAGTGGACTGCTAAATGAGAGGTGGCACTGGATAGGCTGATCAAGATGGTGACGGAAGCCCCCATTCTTGCATATCCAGACTTCCACAGACAGTTTGAGCTCAAAGTGGATGCATCTGCCTTTGCAGTAGGGGCAATACTCTTCCAACATGACAAAGACAACAAGAAGAGGGATGTAGCATACTATTCGCATGCCCTGAATCCAGCAGAGCGAAACTATGATGTCTGGGATTGAGAATTCCTTGCTATTGTCAAGGCAATGAAGAAATGGCGACCATTGCTCTTGGGAACAAACTATAAAATCATTGTATGGATGGACCATTCTAACCTACAGTATTACCAACAGCCCCAAAAGGTCAACAGACAAATTGCCAGAGGCATTGCATACCTAGCTGACTTCCCACTCAAACTAAGACACATTGCTGGATGAAAAAACCAAGCTGACCCACTCTCAAGGCGCCCTGACTTTGACGATGGCAAAGGAGATAATGATGAAGTTATAGCCCTACCAGATCACCTCTTTGCCAGGGTCATTGAAGTGACAGCTGTTGACCAAATGATCCAGGAGGCCCAAGGACGATTCCAGAAACTGCTGGCCACCTGGGCAGCTGCATATGAAGACCTAGAGCATCGTGAAGATGGGTATTGGTACAGGGGGTCAGCCCTTGTTATTCTACCAGAAGATCCTCTCCGACGGGCAGCAGTGGAATTGAGTCATGACCTCCCCACTGTAGGACATCCAGGGAAGCACAAAACACACCAACTACTGTGAAGACAATACTGGTGGCCAAGGGATTCACTCTATGTAGCATGATACATACAAGGGTGTGCGGTTTGCCAGGCAAACAAACCAATCATGCACCGAAATCCACCACCACTTCATCCCATTAGCCCTTCCACACAGGCAGAACCCTTCCAGAGTATTGGAGTCGACTTCATCACCAAACTACCCAGGTCTCAAGGGTATGATGCCATCATGACAATTACAGACCACAACTGCACAAAGGGAGTCATCCTGATACCATGCAAGGAGACAATTGATGCACAGGGAGTTGCACAATTATTCAAGGACTGAGTCTTCCCCTTTGTAGGCCTACCATGCAAAATTATCTCAGACAGAGACCCATGGTTCACATCCACCTTTTGGCAAGAACTATGCAAACAGCTGGGTGTGTCACAGAACCTTAGCACTGCTTACCACCCACAGACAGACGGACAAGCAGAGAAGACCAATCAACATGTCGAGACAGCTCTTAGGATCTATTGTAACTTCCAACAGGACGATTGGGCTAGTGTTGGGGAAGTTTGGTTTGTGCCTGAAACCACTTAGTGAAATGAAGGTAAAGATCTAATTCAATTGCTTAGAAAATTTAGGGTTATAGTCTCCTATATCTGAAGATAGTGTCTTTAAATTTGCTAAGCAATTGGATAAGATCTTTACCTTCATTTCACTAAGTGGTTTCAGGCACAAACCAAACTTCCCCAACACTAGATTGGGCTGACTGGCTACCTATTGTGCAATATGCAATCAATGCATGCACCTCAGACACAACTAAAAGAGCACCCTATGAACTCTGGATGGGCTTCATTCCAAGGGCTCAGCAACTGGAACAGCCCAGTATGATTCCTGCCATCGAGGAATGAAAGAAGTACCTCAAAAAAGCCAGACAAGATGTGCAGGAGGCCATCAAGCAAGCACAAGAGCTGCTTAAAAGACCCTCGACACACACACCTTATCAAAAGGACCAGTATGTTTGGCTAGAAGGCAAGAATTTGCAGACAATGCATCCCACTGCCAAGCTATGCCCAAAACGCTATGGGCCCTTCAAAATAACTGAAGTACTTGGTCCAACCACCTACAGACTTAACCTACCATCCCAATGGAAGATCCACAATGCTTTCCATGCCACTTGGCTCCTTCCATACCATGAAACAATGGAACATGGTCCCAACTACCCAGAACCACCTCCAGACCTGGTGGAAGGCCAACCGGAATGGGAAGTGGATGCTATCCTCGACTCTCGATGACACAGGGGCACACTACAATACCTAGTGGCCTGGAAGGGATACTTAGCAGCGCACAACTCCTGGGAACTGAAGAGAAACCTCTCAGCGCCACTGTTACAAGCTCTGGCCCTGGTCCCCCAGTGGACCCTACCTGTATCCCTGCCTGCACCTCCCGGCAAATCTCCTGGGACTCACTGCCCTTCACGTCCTGTCCAGACTCTCCAGAACCCTCACATGATCTGTCACATGACAGATCACATGTCTTGTCAGGTGACCGGTCACATGACTGGTCAGGTGCTGCATCAGGTGACCAATCACCTGATTGATCACATGTCACATCATGTGACTTCCAGAACCTTCTGCTACGTTCTCTTCCTTACTTGTTCTTTGCTGTACTGATTTCTGTTCATTTGTTATCATTCCTGTTCTCATGATCTGATTACTATGCCATTGATCAGCTCAACGTCATCTGTTTGTCAGATTACTTACTGATTGCCTTGTGATTCATCAGCTCGCTTACTATACTCTTTGTCACTCGCTGATTCATTGCTTACTAGTCTCCTTGTCTGATTACCGATTGCTTACTCGACCACTTGATTGATTACTTAGTATTACTGATCACACTTAGTCAGCTTAGTTAACCACTTAGCAAGACTGATTTGTCAGCCAGTAGTGTACTTGTATTTATACTTGCGCTAGTACTGAACTTAGGCCCTAAGCCTGAGTTAACTCAGATATCGTCTCATTGCTTCTACTCTCCTGTGTGCACATCCAAGGCCCTCCTCTACTTTGAAACATTCACTCTTGACTTGTGTTCATTCGCAAGTCGCTCGGAGCTTACTGATTGAGCTATATCAATCAACTTGTCTGTGCTAGTGTTGGGGAAGTTTGGTTTGTGCCTGAAACCACTTAGTGAAATGAAGGTAAAGATCTTATTCAATTGCTTAGCAAATTTAGGGTTATGGTCTCCTATATCTGGAGATAGTGTCCCTAAATTTGCTAAGCAATTGAATAAGTCCTTTACCTTCATTTCACTAAGTGGTTTCAGGCACAAACCAAACTTCCCCAACACTAGTCTGTGCACCACCTGTCCCGGACCTTCCCAGCCCAGTCTCTTGCCTTATTAGGCATCATGCGACTTCACTCGACTTAGAACCACATTCAGCCCTATTACAAGACTACACGGCTGATAGGTTGAGCTCAGCTCCCTCTACTGATTACTTGAATACCAGAACTTTCACTTGATCACTATCGTGATAACGATCCCGAGACGGATCGTAGCAGCCACAACTAGTCCAGGAATTCCACTGGCACAATCCCAAGGCAGTGAGGACCCTCAAAACAAATCAAAAATGCCACCGAAACTCAAAGACAGTGCATTCTAATCCTGGGACTAGTAGGGCATACAGAAATGAATTCCAAAGACACCAGCTACTTGCAATGGCTCCGACCCAACTTTATATAAGAGCTATAAGGACTAAGATAAATGGCATGTCTTCTCCACCACCCTCTGAACCCTCTGCTTCACCTGCCCAGTCAGACACTCCTCTGCCAGTCCCGAACCCTACTGCCACTCCTGTTCGCATACTCATCCCAGCCTGGGGCGACAGAGAACTCGAAAGACTGCTGGGAGGCTCCCAAGACCACCTAAACCGTATACTCCACCTGAACCCCGAGACCTTAGCTATCCCAAGGGAGAGTATCCACTTGGGGAGGATTACGACGATGCATACCTCCAGGCCAGGTGCGAGGACATCTACTGGACTTACTTCCATCCCCTCTTCACCCCAGTCACAGAGGAGCACCACCCGTGCTGCCACTACAACGGAGAGAGAGCTCCCTATGCCATCTTCGCAGTCGGAGGAGAGGAGGGCACTGCCTACATCTTCTCCACTTCCCAGTATCAACGCACCTACAGACGCTTTAAGCGTCACTGAACAACCTGGCACCTCCCAGCTACCCAGTCGCAACCCAGTCGAGCAGCTCATCCAATCATTCCATGCCCTCTCCCTTACCGATCGCAATGCCTTCTTCAGCACTTTCCTCAGTGCCTCTCTCACTATTCCAGCTGATCGACATGTCAGAGGAGGAGGGATGGGGAGACATGGGGATCCTGATGGACAGGGAGGCAGCAATACAACGAGAAAAGACAAGGGAAAGGCTAAGAAAACTTGAGAGGAAGCTACAATGACTGCAGATGAGTCTTCTCTTCATTCGCGACCAGACCACACTACAGCAACAACGCCAGCTGGCTGAACGATTAGAGAGATCCCTACACCTGCAGTTCTTGGGCCTCAGGCCCAGTATGGAATCGAGGCGGTCCCCATTGAGGAGGAGTACCAGCACAATGTCATACAGTCCCTACGTGCCATGGTCCCTGCCGATGCAAGGACTATCTACTCAGCTGAACCCTCTCCCACCTCAGCACGACTAGAGCCAGGTGGGCAACCCACTCTTAATCTGTCATCCTCTCCACCCTCATACCATCCATCGTCGAATCACCAGAGTGCAGGGGTAACCGATGCAGAGGCCCTCTCGGCTGAGGACCCTCTTGGAGATGCTATTCAACACATCATCACTGCCATCACCCATTCCAGCTCAGACTCATCTAACCTAGATGTTCCCCCTACAGGACCGCCACCAACTTACACGGGGGAGTACTACAGAGACTCCCCAGGAGAAGGTTGGTACCGATTTCAGCCTGAGGTACACCAACAAGGTGTAGATTGGCAGGGAGGGGACTTCCATCAAGTAGAGACTGCTCGTTTTGTGTGACCAGTCTTAGATCATTTTGAACCTGTGCTCCTGGGCACCCTGGGAAGGGACCAGCCCATTTATTCTAACTGCCTTGAAGCCCAACCATTTGCAGGGGCAGCACCTGCTAACTTCCTTCCACCTCCTGTCGCCTCCCTTGCTTACCCATTTGATCTTTGGATAGAACAAGGTGTCACCAACCTAGGCAACTATGGTGTTATGGCTGACATCATGAGGGTGAGACATTCTATTATCAGAGACATGGAGGAGGAACACCATCTCCGGGTGCTAGAGAGGGCAGAGCAGCAGGCTAGGAATGCTGCTCAAGCCAGCAGGGACTACAGATGCCACCTCACTATGGAGAGGGAGGCAGCCTTGGCCAGGCTAGAGGCAGCACAGGTATTCCTCCAGTTGGCACCACACCTTAGAGAGGACAGGACTCCAGGGGACATCCCCTTCCCCTTGCGTTATGCAGCATGCCAGTCAGACCCTGGGACCTCCACAGGGAACAGGAGACCCAGGGGACCTACCACCCGTGAGGTGGCACCAGCAACCACTAGGACGAGGGTGAGGGCAGCTAGGAACACACATCGACAGACTAATCGCTGTGCACACTGCGATGAGGTAGGCCACTTTGCAGATGAGTGTCCCGACCCCCATGTCCGCTGCACAGTACACCGCTGCCATGCCCCTCGCACCCATTCACATTACCGGCCCATCGATAACTGCCATTTCCATCAGGCAAGAGAGGCAGAACAAAATGAACGAGAACGCCCCCTCACACCGCCCTCTCTGATGCTGCCTCTTGGTATGTCCATCACTGACGAAGATTTGGCACTGGGGGACTACGTTCCAACCCTGGACGATGTATTGGACGAATAGGTGTGTGGAAACACCTCCTTGAAAGGAGGGAGGTGGTGTCATGGACAGACTCTTGGTATGTTCTGAAAGACAGCCTATGTGAAAATTTTACTATACATGTTCTGATCTGTTTGAGCTACTGTACTAACTGGTACATCTCCATGAGGCTCCCTGGATTGCCTGAGGATCCATGTACTATTTGCTGTGTCTATGACTCACCCTGACTCGTCCCGGATATGTACTATACTTGTGGGCAGTGTCCCAGCGTTGTTCCAGACCCTAAGATCGGTACTAGTAGTATTATGATCCCTCTTGTATTTAAGAAGGCCCCAGTACGAAGTTGAGCCTTAAGCTCAACTTAATTCTTAACTTGTAGCTTCTTCACCCCGTGCATCGAGAGGATAAGGGATCACCATACGTTCTATCCCCTCTCCTCTTGTTTCTCACGTGCAGAGTCTTTCAGTTGCTCGCCTAGCTTCGCTCCTTCAAGACTCTACCTAGTCTACCTGCTTAAAGGTGCAGGTGTATACCGCTTAAGCTTGAGCGTTAAGCAAGCACATCACTAGCTCCTCTACTGATTGGACTTTGAATCGGGTATTCATCACTCGTATTGATTCTGATCATTAGTGCGCAGACTTCAGAAGTTGTGAATTGATATATTCTTGTATCTATTCCTCTACACGAAGTTGTGTTCTCAGAGATCAAAGAGCGAGCATGTATACTCCCTCTTCTCCCTCTGATAGCTTGCTAGGGTCTGCTTGACCTCGTTCCAGCAAGCTCTCTAGTCCAAGGCCCGCTACAGCCTTAACAATTGTGGCAGCAGAAGCTGACTTGTAAATTTTTTAGTGTACTTGTTCTACCCTGGTCATGTTGCCAATGTCCACCCCACTCCTGAGTCTGAGTCAAATATTGACCCTGCTTCCTTTTTCACCAGTGATAATAGTGATGCTGAATCTGAGGCTGACTGGATTGACAAACAGCATCTGACTAGCCTTGCCAAGAAGCAACCATCAAGGTTCGAAGAGGCTATAAAGATGGAGGTATGTTCACTAATTTTTGCTCACTATCTTTCCCTCACACTCGTTTCCACAGAGAGCTTCCTGGGACATCTCAGGTAGTCAATCAGCAGTCACATCCTCCAGTGCACAGTCGGAAACAATCATTGGCAACAGGTCACAGCATGACAACAGTGCTTTGAATACTGGACTATCAACAGATACGTGGCCAACCAAAACTGACCTTCTTGCTGTTCCAGGAACAAACAGAGTGACACTGTCAGTTCAGCTACCTACTATGCATCTCATCCTTCAAGATACCTTCGAGTTTGTCTGGGCATCTCTCTTGTTTTCCAAGGCATTCCCAAATGTTACAGCTCTAGGGGCCATTCACAGCATAAGACGATGGGCAATAGTTCTATGAACTATTGGCACTATTAGACAAGGTTGAGAGCAGTATAGCTCCAAAGGACATGATGATCCAGAGAGTAATGCTGGATAGGACTAATAGGGAAAGAGGGAGATCACTACACAGCTAATAATGATCAGCAATGAGTGGGACACGAGCTGACGAGTGGCGAGGCGGGCCGGGGACCACTTTAAGTATGAAAGCGATGGAGATAGGCTGAACAGGAGGTCCGGGCCGGGGCATGCAATGATTACTGCTTTAGGACTAACTAGCAGTAGACGTCTTAGTTTATAGCACTAAGCAGGCATAGGAATGCTCTCAGCAACGAGCCGAGTGCGAGCAAGGTGAGGAGATGAGAGGGGAAGTCTTGAAGCAGACACTTAGGCTGGCACTAAGTGAGGAGGGACAAATGACAATGTAGATTGTGTACAAAGTCGAGCTTAAGGCTCAACTCTCTAGTCAGGCAGTCCTTATATACAAGGAGTCCAGGTAACTATGCTAATAGGATCTGAGTCACAGCTAGTCCTAGTAGTGGTAGTATCAGTAGCATACAGTAGCTATCGTAGGGCACACAGTCACACATAGTATCGGTACTTAAGGCAGCACATATCAGTACATCAGGCAGGAGTCATCAGAGCATAGGTAGCTATACAGAAGGCAGTACATACAGTAATCAGTCTGAAGTAAGGCAGGGCAAGTGGGTAAGCATAATGGGGTCAGCAGTCCATAGTACAGTAAAAGGTAAAAAGTTCGTAACACCAAACCACATGGCTACCCTTGCCCATATTAAGTCTGCTCTTATTGATGCTGCTAAGGGCCAACTTCCAGGAGCTTTCAATATTCATAGACAACTTTTGGGTGATGATGCTTATCTGATCCAGATGTTGCATCTGGTACATCTTCCTGCCTCAGTATGTATGTAGCTGAATGTATTCACAGCCATGTGCACAGATTCCACTCTTCCAGAGCAAGGTCAGGGAGCGCTGCACCACTGTCATCTTACCCCATTTTTTGGGTATAGGTTTGGCACCCAAAAGGGCTCAATATGTCGAAAGGCAACTCATACAGTACAACTACACATTCCCAGCTGGATCAAATGTGCGTATCATACCTCCTTTTAAATCTAGCTAATGTTTTGTTAATAGGTTGGACATGTGATGCACACACACCCCTACTGGAATGACCAGATCATAGCAATTATTCAGGACCTTTATTTTACGGGCAGGAGCACTTCTTTTGCTAGCTGGTTTGATGACCACTTCCCAGTGTCTCAGGACAGTAATGGGGTATCAAGGCATGAGGTGCCCATCCCAATGGTTGCCCTTGCTGCAACAGCAGTGAGTTGTCTTTCAGCCCAGTTACTTAAGTGGCAGTGTCTTAACTAAGTTTAGTTGTATGCCACACTTAATGAATGGCACACTGGTGACCACCGTGCCATAGAGTTTTCTGCAAGTGCATATCTGGATGTTTACCAAGGGCATGTCAACACATTTGCCCACATCCAGCAATGCTGCAATGCTGCATACCATAGCATGATGGTAGACATTTTTATGCAAGCAAGGTGAGTGCCCAATTACCAGAAAGATGATGGTAGACATTTTTATGCAAGCAAGGTGAGTGCCCAATTACCAGAAAGATGATTTGACACTAATTCATCCAAGCAGCACACCAATGACTACCATGACACCTGGAAGTGCGATTGCTGAACTTGTCCTTGAAGAGCTTGAGGTTTGAATCTATCTCATAGTTTCAACACCTTGAGTTGAATCTTTTTGAAACCCTATATGTTGCTCCTTCATCCTAAGTAATGCAAAATTAACCATAGTTGCTCAGTCAACAGGGAATTCACTATACCCAACTAACTATCTTTGTGCCTACCTCTCACTACTCACTACTTCATTTACCTTTTCATGCAGACAACATCTCACTTTATACCAACTGGTCCTTGCCTCACTTTGCAACCCCATCACACATACTCTATTCCCCACTCATAATACAACAGTTGTTGTTATGTAGCTTACAACAATGACAGTCTTTGAAAAGTTTATCATGCATTATCTGAGAGTGATTGAGCATTATCAAACACACAGTTGAGTAAAGTGAGGTAAATTTGGTGAAAGCATTGTGCAGATCCTACATTATCTCGCATTATTAACTAGGTCGCGATAATTTATGGGGGGTCAACATAATGGTCGATAATCTCGGATTATCGATAATTCTTGCTACCCTAGCGGTTTTACCGTTCGCTAGCCCCCAATTATTGCGGGAGGTCCTTCCTGATGCAGCGTGTCAGTATGCGCCCACAGAACGGAGCGCCGCCGCCGCCGGTGACGTGCAAGCCGGAGTATCAGATGGTGGACGTGACCCCAGCTCGTGCTGTGGGACTGCGTGTACGACGAGCAGAATTAGGAGTGGCGCACGGACAATGCAGGGTCGGAAGGGGGTTCTGTCGAGCTGCACACGTAGTTGAAGAGCTTGCGGAACGTGCGTCAGTCAAGGCGACGTTGGCGGAGCGTTTTCTCAGTGTGCTATAGCAACCCCATGCACCATCACCTACTGTGCGGGAGCAAGGACCATGGGATGTGCCGCAACGTCAATGTCACAGTAAGTATGACTTAGATGTAGACCAAACAATATACTCATGCCAATTTTACCTAGCGCACAATCTGATCCACATTGTAGGCTGTTAAATCTACTATCTAACGTGGGTTGCCAGGTCAGCGAGACTCTGTATGGGGTTTGGGTGTGATTTATAACCTAAACGGGATGCCCACAGCAGCATTGTCTCCCCATCCTTGGGTTGGGCATTCGTGTTGGCCCCATGCTCGACTAGAAGCCAAGCAAGCTCAACGTTACCCGTCTGGGATGCCCAATGTAGCGGGGTCACCCCATACTTGGCCTGGGCCGCCACATACGCACCATACTCGATCAGGAGCCGTGCAGTCTCCACGCTACCTTCAATAACACGGTGGCATGCATAATGCAACGGTGTCCCGCCATCATTGGTCAGGGCTGCGGTGGCACGGTGGCATGCATAATGCAAAGGTGTCTCGCCATCATTGGTCAGGGCTGCGACATCATTGCCGCGCTCAACCAGGGTCTGCACAAGGTCTACTGCACCCGCTTCAGATGCTAGATGTAGTGGTGTTTCACCCTTATTGGTCTGAGCTACCGGATCAGCGCCATGCTCGACCAGGAAACTTGCGACCTTCACATGACCCCGGGCGCATGCCAAATGAAGTGGGGTTTCATAATCCTTGGTCTGGGCTGCTATGTCGGCGCCATTCCTGACCAGGAGCTGTGCGAGCTCTAAACGACCCTGCCTCGATGCCATATGCAACGCTGTTACCCCATCCTCGGTCTGGGCTGCTATATTGGCTCCGTGGTCAATCAGAAGTTGTGCAAGCTTCGCGAGCTTTGGGAGCAGCACATCACGCGTTTTAGGCATCCACTCTCCCGCTGGGTGAACCGCCTCCACTGTGAAATGCAACGTTGTTTTCCCGTCCTTGGTCTTGGCTGCCGCATTGGCACCGTGCTCGATCAGGAGCTGTGCGAGCTCCATATAACCGCACTTGGATGCATCATGAAGGGGTGTTAGCCCATTATTATTCTGAGCATTTACACCAGCGCCGTGGTCAAGGAGGAGCCGTGCGGGATCCAGGAGATCGTGATAACAAACCGCATGCAGTGGTGTGTCCCCAACCTTAGTCTTGACTGCCGCATTGGCGCCAAGCTCGATCAGGAGCCGTACAAACTCTACATGACCCCTCCAGGATGCCCAAAGTAGCGGTGTCTCCCCGTCCTTAGTTTGGGCTTCCACATCGGCACCGTGCTCAATTAGAAGCCGTGCGACCACCATACTACCACCAATGGACGCCCGATGTAAGGGTGTTACTCCGTCCCGAGTTTGTGCTGTCACGTCGGCACCATATTCGACCAGGAGATGTGCAAGCCCCACATGATCGTTGAGATATGACTTGTAAGATGCGTAATGTAGCGGCGTCTCCCCATCCTCACTCTGGGCTGCTGGGTTGGCACCATGCTCGATCAGGAGCCGTGCCAGCTGCACATGACCGTCTTCTGATGAAGGAACAATCAACTGAGCCAGTAACATGGTACGGATGCCCATATCGTACTGGGACATGATCACTCGCATTCTGGGAACTACACGATGACCGCATTCCGTCCCATGCAGCGGCGTCATCCCGCGCTTGTCTTGGGCTGAAGCATTGGCACCATGCTCGATCAGGAGCTTTGCAACATCCACATAACCACGAAGGAATGTCCAATGGAGCGGTGTTATGCCAATGTTGGTCTGGGCTGCCACATCCGCACCATGCTCGATCAGCAGCTGTGCAACCTCCACAAAACCATTAGAGGATGCCCCATGCAGCGGTGTTGCCCCGTCCTTGTTTTTGGCTGTGACATCAGCACCGTGCCCAATCAGGAGTTGTGCAATTTCCGCATTACCAATACGGGATGCACAATGCAGTGGTGTTTCCCCATCCTTGGTACGGGCATCGGCATCGGCGACATGCTCGATCAAGAGACGTGTGACCTCCATGTGACCCCTATCAGATGCCAGATGCATTGGAGTCGCCCAATTCATGGCCTGGGCTGCCAGGTCAACGCCGTGTTCGATCAGGAGCCGTGCCAGCTCTACATGACCATAGCTAGACGAGTCATGCAGTGGTGTAAACCCCTCCCTCGTCGTGGCTGCAGCATCGGCACCATGTTGGATGAGGATCCGTGCAACTTCTACATGCCCCTGCCGGGAAGCGACATGCAAAGGTGTTAAACCTTCGGCGCTCCGAGAATTCACATCCTCTGGATGTTCAATGGCTAAGAGCTTTACGACGTCGGGCAGGCCGCAAGAAGCGGCATAATATAGAGGCGTTCCATGCAGCGGCGACGGCCTGTTATCCAAGTTAATTGTTTCCTGGATTGAACTTGCTGGGTTCCATAACCAGGACCAAATCTTGAGATGGTGTTTCCTCCGGTCGAACAGCTGTTTCATCCCCTCATCCACATTTTCCAACACACCCTCGAAACGGGCATGCCAAGCCCAGTTTGCCGCAGCATAACTTGCGAGAGGAAAGTTTTTCAAGCTGTCTTTGGTCACATTTTGGTCCAGGTGTAATAGCATGCCCAGACATGCTTGGGCGACGAGGGTGTGAGCGGGTGTCATAGAGATGTGGTAATGGCAGGAAATAGTGTTGCATTTTTCGGAAAACCGGGAAGAAGTCAGAAACTCCTTCACAGAAAAATGGGAGAATTGTATGACGGTGGAATGGTGGACCTTGACAAGGACAAGTAACGTAGAACATGTGGACAGCACCGCTTCAACGGGATCTTCAAGCCGCCAACCTTCGTGATATTCGGGAATCTGTCCCACGTCGAAATCAAATGCGAGAAAATCTGCCAGTTCTGAGGCTTGGAGTGGACGAGAAACCACGCCAACGCATTGCAACAGCCGTCGCGCATATTCCCAATTTGTGTCGGGAATCTCTTGCAGCGTACGTTCATAAGTCCCATCCAGCGTTGCGGGTAATTCGCCCAGCGCATGCCGGATCCGGGCTGGAATACATTTGCCGAGGTAGTCCAGTTGGCAATACACCCATCTGAAGCTAATACAGATGTATTGGTACGAGTCGAGAAATAAGATATAGACGCCTTACCTGCCATTTGCTCTTTCTGTCAGGACGTCAATCACTAGCTGCTTGTGCTCCGGCCTCCATCTTTGCATGCTTCTGTTCGTGTTTACAGTCGATTGAATATAGTTCTGGATGTCATCTTGTTGTCCGTGTTCGTCGTGTAAGGAAATAGAACAGAAAGTTAACGGTTCTAGAATGGACTTGATATCGACCTCGGGCCGGCTAGTGATGCATATGCGCAGGTTCGGCAGTTGCATATTGATAAGGCCCTCCAAGAGTGTCAAAACCTCCTCTCGAGCGGACGATAGTGCAGATATGTTTGGACATTCGTCTAGCGCATCTATGATTAGATAAACTGGAGCCTGTCCTTGGAGGCTTAGCAAGCCCCTTAAACACTGATCAAGTTCGCCATCTCCAGGGCTTTCTGATCCATCGCAACGTGCAGAATAGAAATTGGAAAGGATGTGGTAATATGAGTCCGATTGATGGCAAAGTTGGAATAGCATGGATGAGAGCAGGCCACGAAGGTCTTTCTTTGATTCTTCCCTAAAATCATAGAAATATATCGCGAGTGAGGCCAGACCGGATTTTTGCATTGCCTTGATCTCCGCTATGATGGTGGAACTAGCCAACACTGTAAGTAGTCATAGCGAAAATCTTCGAAGGTCAACATACCAAAATACACTTTTCCCTGCACCCGCTACGATACGGAAAAACAATGAGTCTCTAAGGAAGAGTAAGCGCTGGGCGGTAACATACGCTTGCCATGGACCCAAAGCAGGGAATTTGGTCCCGATTCTTTCCATTCCGCAAACGTATTGCCGTTGACAAACCAGGACCCGGTCTGGCCGTGTCGCGATTTGTGGGCGACGTGGTAATTTTTCCATGGATCAGGAGGAGACAGCCAAGTTCGGATATCATTCCGCAATTGGTCACCTGCCAGACAATCTCAGCGACCATGCAGCAATACCGACATTTAGGAGAGAACCGACGTTTCGACTTATTCATGTCAGTCGCCATTTCATGTACGATTTCTATCGCATATTCAGATCGGAATTCACCCGTCGCAAATGAAACATACCGAGTACGCTCCGTACACTATCGATGGATGCTTGGCCGTCTAGAAGGAACACTGTTCAACAGATAGCAGATTATAAGCCAAGTGTTGGCTCACCGCCCATGACCTTGGACATATTCTGGACGAGACCATGCACAACCTCAAGGGTATGCGCCGCGGTAGTTCGGGCCTCCTCTTCTGTGAGGCGGTTCAGCCTCTGCAGGACCGCCTCGACGTCCTTCTCTCCGAGTAGCTTCTTCACAAATTTGACTGCGTTTCCTTAGGTCCTCAAAGCAGCTACGTCAATGAAAACGAACTTACTCGATCGTCCTTGCTTGAGCTCCTTGGTCACCAAAGCGAGCGTGGAGAGTAGCTCCACCATAATTTTCACCAAAATATCGACCATCTCTATAGTAAGAGGGATCCGCGTATATATGCTGAGACGGTTGACAAATTGTCCCATCGACTCGACTAAGTCGGCGAGTGCGTCAAGGCTAGATATGACGCCGTTTGCAGCCTGGTCCATCTAGATATCAGACAAGGTACGTGATGTTAACTAGAGAATGACACGCACATTAAGTAGGATGGCAAGACCAGCCTGTACTGCCTTCGGAGGTGACAGAAGACTCTGCACAAAAATGGTCAGATATATGAAATCCGCTATTGGCGTGTTCTGACGCACCAAGCCAACGGCGTCAGAGAAGGAGGGAACGTAACTCAAACGCCCATTATGTCTAAAATTCCCACGCCCCCTCCCACGCTCGAGCAACTCAAGAACATCCTCATCTCTGTCGCCAATGGGATGATCTGCTACGTGGATAGCAAAGATGCACCTGGAAAAATCTTGGCACGAACAGAGCTGAGCTCCCTCCTCACCGACTTCTCACGGCTCCCCATTCTTGCAAATGCCAACATCAGAATCCCCATGAACGGCACACCTTCCCAACCCCCATCTCAAAGTCCTCCTGAGCCATCCAAGGAACTAAAGGAAATCAAGGACACAATTCAAGTGCTGGCAACAGCAATCAACAACCTGAAGAAGGTCAAGCCTACTCAGACACAAAGGCAACCTGTCACCAGCACCAAAACACGTGCTGGGACTCCTCATGCCAACTCTAAGACGTACTCGGCAATAGCTGGGTCTAGGCCCCCCAACCCTAGCCTCGTTGTGGACCTAGCAAACCTTGCCATACCACATAAGGACTGGGTAAAACCGGAAATATTATGTGAATATATCAATAGCGCGCTGGCCAAATCCCTGCAACACCACATCCGCATCTCCGCCATCAGGTGGACTGCCAGGGGTAACATTGTGGTTACTGGGGGCCCCACAACCACGCCGCAAACACTTAACACAGCCTCCTCCACCATAGCCGAAGCTATCAACACGATCTTCGCCCAGCCCAGCACCCCTTCCCCTCAGCCCATTATCAGGGCAAATGTAAAATGGTCCAAACTTCTAATCAATGGAGTCCCCACAGGTGTGTCCAGCGATCGGGGCCCATACAGCCCCGATGAGTGCCACGCGGCACTGGCCCGGGACAACCCCTCCTACGCACCTCTCCTAGTCACGCAAAGACCCAGTTGGGTCCGCCCACCCACATCATACAAATCAGGCTCCATCTCCTCTCTCGTTGTGGCATTCGAAGACGTGGATGGAAGCAAACTAAGCACACTGCTGGCAGAGCGGTACCTATACCTTTTTGGCAATAGGTCATCTGTCAAAAAGTGGAAGCAGCGTGCAAAACCTAAGAAAGGAAAATCCAAACAAAGCTCTGCCATGCATCCCCAGGGCATTAGAGCAGACAATGACGACGAAGACACTGGAGATGAAGACAACGTCGAAATAATACTCACGCAGCCACAAGTCCTTCCCCCTCAGCCGACCTCAGTCGGACCTACACAGGCCTCCGGGACGGCCACAAGACCAGTCACCCCCCCCTTTTCAGAACTTCTCACACAAGCATCACAAATGGCACCCAATCCCAACTCCCCCTTCCATCTGCCCCCAGCTCCTTCCCGCAACACTTGTGCCAAGATGCAACGGACCCAGCAAGCTCGGGATTAAAACACCGATGCAATCACCTCTACAGCATGCACACACCAGTAACTATTCGCGCACGATGACCCCATCACCCAACCAACCTCCCCCTGTAACATCAAAGCGCATCCAGTCTCACATTGGCAATGCTTTCCTCAAGACTCAGATACCAAGACGACACAGAGATGCCTCATGCGAACGCATTACTCGAGCCCAACCGAGGCATTCCCGCCTATGCCAAGCCGGGCTCTCGGCACGTTAGCAAATGTGCCCGTCACAGTATAGTAGTCCATGTTACACAACGACCACCCCAGGGCAGTGGGAGAGACAACAACATTGAAAAGGACTCTGATTAGCGATAGTAAATAAGACATGTACCTAAAACAAGAAGTACTACGTGGGGTTCTGTACCCCGAGGCACACATAAATGGAATCAAAAAAAAAAAAAAAGGAGGGAACGTGAGAAAGTGGGGTCAAAATTGATACAGCGATTTTGATCCATTTCATGAATTTATCATGCGCCTGGATATCACCGATGGCCTCTGCCTGGCGTTGGAGAAGGGGAGTAATGTCCTGGACTGTGTGGCAACTCTCTAGCTGCACCGTGAGAGGATGTTCGGCCAAAGCGATGCCCGTCTTCTTTTGATAAGCTACTAAGGCAGACTCGAAAAGGGATTGAAATCGAGCTAATCCTGACTTGTCCGCCATTGATGAAGGGAAATGATAGCGAGGCACCGGGATGTGGGTGGGCAGAGGGTTGGGAGACGGACACTCATAGACTGATTATGTAAATGTACTACTACATACCACGGGGTGATCCGGGCAAATGATCCGGAATGGGCATCAAAATATATCGGCGCCTATTGGAGGGCTGTACGAGTCGGAGGAAAATCGAATATTGTATTTGGTGTTGGTGCCCAAGAATGAGGATATCGGAAGACCAATCATGAAGGCGATGACAGAGTAGGATAGTGAAAGTCGGAAGGAGTGAGAAAAAGGAGAGAGAATATAGTAGTAATAGGGTCTTTCTCTGAGACGTTCAAGTTGGATGTCAACTTCAGGAAGGACACAAAAGGATTTTTCGACCTAGTGAGGACGGATGTACAGCAGGTGATCTTAAAGGGGTAAAGGCCAAGGAAACATGATGTATAGTGAGTTGTTGTGGGGACAGTAAACTGTTGTATGATACGGGCATTCCGAGCGTCATAACGGAAAGATATTGTACGGAGACGAGGGCGTTTTCAAGAATCCACGACAAATGTAAAAGGTGGGTCAGTAAAGGTAAAAAAAAAAGGGACTTTGTATGTATGACGGTGCGTATCGCCACAGCGTGGAAGGCGTCACTGTGCACGAAGGCGAAAGATAAAAACATGACGCACGCATGTTTACCGGGCCGTAAAATGTGTTCCCTAACCCAGCTTGTGCTTCTGCCCTTTCAGCAAACTGTAATCGGTAGCGGGATTCAATACAACAAGATTATACCTTCGCCTTTCATCAGGGTATACCGTGTATCAACCCCGTCGTAGAGCTACATATCCTTCTTTGGAGCCTGACTTTTCGTAAGTCGTTTGTCTGTCTTGCGTTTTCCTTCCCTTAGAGATTCTTCCACTGCTTGCTTCGCACTCACTCAGCTACGGAGGGATTTGATATCTACCAAGTCCCCGAATCATCTGAATGCGACCTGGCCTGATACGATTTCAGGTAGCCTCCTCATTGTTTTACCCTCTCCGATTCGGACTACGGCGCACAATGAGTCACCCATCGTCTCCGCGGAACCTCACTTTGGAATCCTGTACCTCAGACGTACCAAACTATGAATCTTGGACACGCGAGGAGCTGATAACACGCCTTAAAGAGTTAACGAGGACATCTATTCCGCAATCGTCTATCATTACGTCCTATCCGACTGAGCCACTTGCGCCTCCGTACCCACTACCTCCATCCCAATCCCAATCGGACCCGAAACCCGACAAACCAAAGCCGCCCAAAAAGGCCCAAAAGAGATCAAAACGCGAGTTCAACTTTTCCGCGTACCCGACGCGCAAGATCGCCCTCAAATTCAGCTACTCCGGCACGGGCTACGGCGGGCTCGCATGGCAGCCATCCGAGACTCCTCTGCCGACGGTCGAGGGTGTGCTCTTCTCGGCGCTCGCCAAGGCGCGGCTCGTCGATCCCGATAAGGGGCTTGAAGGATGCGGATGGGAGCGATGTGGTCGGACGGATCGTGGGGTCAGTGCTGCGGGGCAGGTGGTGAGCCTGTACGTGCGCAGTTCTAATAGGGCGTTGTTGGACAAGACGTCTGGTGGTGTGCCCGAGGGAGACGCGCCCGTACGACCGAAAGCAGAAGGAGACAAAGACCTTCGGTACATCCACACGCTCAATGGCATCCTCCCTCCCTCGATCCGCGTCTACGCCTGGGCACCTGTCTCGCCCACCTTCTCCGCTCGCTTCTCATGCCGCGCACGACACTACAAATACTTTTTCTCCGCGCAGAATCTCGACGTGGACGCGATGCGCTTAGGTGCCGCGACTCGTCGGCGAACACGATTTTCGGAATCTATGCAAAATCGACCCAGCAAAACAACTCGCATCGTTCTGGCGGCATATCCTCCGCGCCGACATCTCGCCTCTCAGGGACGACAAGGACATGCACGTGTTTGACCTCGTCGGCACTGCGTTTCTTTATAATCAGGTGTTGCACATCATGGCCACCCTATTGCTCATCGGTGCGACACTCGAATCGCCGAGCGTCATTTCCGCAATTGGTGAATACGGATCCCAGTGTGTCTAGCACACACCCGGAGGACGAAGCACCACCACCGCTGGTGACGTGCAAGCCGGAATACCAGATAGCGGACGCACTCCCGCTCGTGTTACGGGACTGCGTGTACGACGAGCAGGACGCGGAGTGGCGCACGGACGGTGCAGGGTCGGAGGTGGTTTGGTCGGGTTGCCCACGCAGTTGATGGGACTTGCGGAACGTGCGTCGGTCGAGGTGATGTTGGCGGAACATTTTCACGCTGCAGCATCACGATTCCACGCACCAGCACCTGCTATGCGGGAGAAAGGACCATGGGATATACCGCTGGGTGGAGGGACCATAAGACGAGAGGGGACATGCGCCATTTCTCGCGGAAACGATTATTGAGCGTGGACAACGGCGTAGAAAAAGGGACTACTGTAGACTAAACCATAATAGGGTAAATTTGAAGGAACGTGCTGGCCCAACCGCCCAACCCGTCCCACAGGCATCTTTCGGGCCGGAAAGTTCCCACCAACCCGTAACCCTAACCCACGCGGGTTATTGCCCAGTTATGAGCATTGCATCGAGTGGATTTAGGACTGGATAGAGTGGCTTGTATGGTACCCACCCCGACTAAGCGCCCACAGGATGCAGAGTCCCAAGGCAGTTCTGTGTTGGACTAATGTTTGCATCTGCCCATCTAATTATCTAATTGAAATATATGGCTGATTCAAGTGTGGGTGCACTATTAGTGGTAATGATGTTCTATTGTGTTATTTATAACCTCATTGTACAGTAACAGATACGAGATGCCATGGGATCTGATTAACATAATCACTGAATGATAACCCATATAAGCCCTGACTTGGGCGCAACTGCTCGATGTGGTATATTTTTTTTGTGTCCATCATCGTGCCCCGCGTGGCATAGGCGAGAACACCTCGCTCGGAGGTGTGCACCCTCCAGTGTGAGCATTCGCAGGAGACGCTCTCGAATTGTCTTGGTACTTGAATCGTTAAGGAAAATGTTACAGCAGGGCAAGCGCGCATGCTTTGATGTTACAGGAGGAGTGATGTACGGGGCGGTTTGGCTTAACCGTATCTACTGCGTTATGTTCTGCTGGCAGGGTCGCGTAGCATCTTATGGGAGGGTAGGCATTTGCTTGCCGTGTTTTACGAAGTGGTGCGTGGCACTGATGTATTTGCCAGTGGGATCGCCATATGGTATAATATTAGTATGTGATTATAGTGACTTTTAGTACTCCCAGATATCATCACGACACGAAAGCAGTCATCCCGTAGAAGACCGTGCGTCCTCGGAATTGTTCCGAGTCAGGTTGTCCAGACAGCAGGTTGCAGGGACCTAGGGGACTCGGCCTTAGCTTCGGGTTAGGTGAAGGTGTGGCCCCGGATTCAAGACTGCTATGATCCGCATCTCTGTTGGCGGGGATGGATGCGGGAGTTAATTAATGACTGCGAGAAATTCAGTGTTTGGATCTCCTTATCACATACAGTAGCATTTTCAATGTCACAGTGAGTATAATATATATACACTAATTGTAAACCAAACACTATCTTCGTGATAATGTTATCTGGCATAGAAGTTGATTCATGTTGTGGGCTACTAGATTTACTATAAAGCTAGGATTGGTATGCCGTCAATTCCTACAAACTTTGGGGGGTGTTCATAACCTAAACGGGATCCCCACTGCAGCATCGTCTCCCCATCCTTGGGTTCGGCTTTCGTGTCAGCACCATGCTTGACCAGAAACCATGCAAGCTCCAGGTTACCCGTCTGGGTTGCCCAATGCAGCGGTGTCGCCCCATCCTTAGCCTGGGCTGCCACATCGGCACCATTCTCAATCAGGAGCCGTGCAGTCTCCACGCAACCATGAGAGGTACGGCATGCATAATGCAGCGGTGTCACCCCATCTTTGGTCTGGGCCGCCACATCGCTGCCGTGCTCAACCAAGAGTTGTGCCAGGTTCACTGCACCCACTTTAGATGCCAGGTGTAAAGGTGTTTCCCCCGCGGTGGTCTGGACTACCGGATCAGCGCCATGCTCGACCAGGAAACTTGCGAGCTTCACACAACCAAGGCGACATGCCCAATGAAGTGGGGTTTCATCAACCTGGGTCTGGGCCGCTATATCGGCGCCATGCTTGACCAGAAGCTGTGCGAGCTCCAGATAATCCCGCTTCGATGCCATATGCAGCACTGTTTCCCCATCCTTGGTCTGTGCCGCCACGTTGGCGCCGTGATCAATCAGAAGTTGCGCGAGCTGTGTGAGCTGCAGATCACGGGCTTCAAGTGTCATCTCCCACCTATGAAACGCCTCCGATGTGCAATGTAGCGTTGTTTTCCCGTCATTGGTCTTGGCTGCTGCATCGGCACCGTGCTCAATCAGAAGCTGTGCAAGCTCCACGTCACCCCATCGAGAGGCATCATGAAGGGGTGCCAGCCCATCATCATTCTGGGCTTTCACATCGGCGCCGCGGTCAAGGAGGAGCCGTGCAAGCGCTGAGCGACCGTGATAGCATGCCCCATGCAGTGGTGTGTCCCCGACCTTGGTCTTGACTGTCGCATCGGCGCCGTGCTCGATCAGGAGCCGTGCAAACTCCACATGGCCCGTCCAGGATGCCCAAAGCAGCGGCGTGTCCCCACATTTAGTTTGGGCTGCTACATCGGCACCATGCTCAATCAGAAGCCGTGCGATCACCGTATGACCACGAATGGACGCCCGATGTAGGGGTGTTACTCCGTCCTTAGTTTGGGCTGTCACGTCGGCGCCATACTCGACCAGGAGCTGTGCAAACCCCACGTCATTATTGTGAGACGAATTGTAGGATGCGTGATGGAGTGGGGTCTCCCCATCCTCAGTCTGAGTTGCTGGGTCGGCGCCATGCTCGATCAGGAGCCGAGCCAGCTGCTCATGACCGTTGTTCGGTAAAGGGGCACCGAACGAACCGCATGGTGGGGATGCTGATAGCATTCCCAAATCGTGCTGGCCGTGGATCCCTCCCATTCTAGGGACCACTGGCACATGATGACCATAACCATCACCCGTCCCATGCAGCGGCGTGATCCCGCGCTTGGCCTGGGCTGTAACATCAGCACCATGCTCGATGAGGAGTCTTGCGAGCTCCACATAACCACTATCGAATGTCCAATGGAGTGGCGTCACACCGCTGCTGGTCTTGGCTGCTACATCGGCGCCATGCCTGATCAGAAGCTGTGCAACCTCTATATGACCAGTATGCGATGCCCAATGCAGCGGTGTTACCCCGTCCATGGTTTGGGCTGTCACATCCGCACCGTGCTCGATCAGGAGCTGTGCAGTCTCCACATAACCTCTACAGGATGCCAAATGCAGCGGTGTCTCCCCATCCTTCGTGCGGGCTTCGGGATCAGCACCATGCTCTATCAAGAGACGCATGACCTCCACGTGACCCTTATCAGACGCCAGATACATAGGTGTCTCCCCTTTCGTTGTCTGGGCTGCCAGGTCAACACCGTGCTCGATCAGGAATCGTGCCATCTCCACATGACCATATTTGGACACAAGATGCAGCGGTGTCAACCCCTCCCACGCTGTGGCGGAAGCATCGGCGCCGTGATGGAGGAGGATTCGTGCAACTTCTACATGCCCCTGCTGGGAAGCGATATGCAAAGGTGTTAAATCCTCGAAGCTCCGAGAATTCACATCCTCTGGATGTTCGGTGGCCAAGAATTTTGCAACGTCGGGCAGGCCGCAAGAAGCGGCATAATATAGAGGCGTTCCATGAAGTGGCGACGGCCTTCCAGCCAGGTCATTTGTCTCCTGGGTTGGTTTTGCTGGGTTCCAGATCCAGGCCCAAATCGCGAGATGGTGTTTCCTCCGGTCGAACAACTGCTTTATCCCCTCATCCACATTTTTTAACACACCATCGAAACGGGCATGCCAAGCCCAGCGTGCCGCAGCATATCTTGCGAGAGGAAATCTTGTGAGGCTGTCTCTCGTGACGTTTTGGTCCATGTGTAGTAGGGCTCCAAGACATGCTTGGGCGACGAGGGTGTGAGCGGGTGTCATAGAGATGTAGTAATGGCAGGAAATAATGTTACGTTTTTCAGCAAAGCGGGAAGAAGTCAGAAACTCCTTCACAGAAAAATGAGAGAATTGTATGGAGGTAGAACCGTAGAAGTTGACAAGGACGAGTAACGTAGAACAGGTGGACAGCACCGCTTCAACGGGATCCTCGAGGCGCCAACCTTCGTGATATTTCGGAATCTGTCCCACGTCGAAATCGAATGCGAGAAAATCTGCCAGTTCCTCGGCTCGAAGTGGACGGGAAACCACCGCAACGCATTGCAACAGCCGCCGAGCATATTCCCAGTTAGTGTCGGGAATTTCCTGTAGCGTACGTTCGTACGTCTCATCCAGCGTTGCGGGTAATTCGCCCAGCGCATGTCGGATCCGGGCTGGAATACATTTGCCGAGGTAGTCCAGTTGGCAATACACCCATCTGAAGCTAATACGGGTGCATCGGTGCGAGTCAAGAAGAATAAGACATGGATGCTTTACCTGCCATCTGCTCTGTCTGTTAGGACCTTAATCACTAGCTGCTTGTGCTCCGGCCTCCATCTTTGCATGCTTCTGTTCGTGTTTACAGCCGATTTAATATAGTTCTGAATGTCATCCTGTTGTCCGCATTCATCGTGTAAGGAAATAGAACAGAAAGTTAACGGCTGTAGAATTGACTTGATGTCGACTTCGGGTCGGCTAGTGACACATATGCGCAGGTTCGGCAGCTGCAAATTGATAAGGCCCTCCAAGAGTGTCAAAACCTCCTCTCGGGGGGACGACAGTGCAGACGTGTTTGGACATTCATCCAAAGCATCTATGATTAGATAAACCGGAGCCTGTCCTTGGAGGCTTAACAAGTCCCTCAAGCACTGATCAAGTTCGCCATCGCCGGGGCTTTGTGCTCCATCACGATGTGCCGAATAGAAAGTGTAAAGGATATGATAATAGAAGTCCGACTGATCGCAGAGCTGGAATAATATAGATGAGAGCAGCCCGCGAAGATCTTTCTTTGATTCTTCCCTAAAATCATAGAAATATATTGCGAGTGAGGCCAGCCCGGATTTTTGCATCGTCGTGATCCCCTCTATGATAGTGGAACTAGCCAACACCATCAGCACTTATGGCGAAAATATTCGTGGGTCATCATACCAAAATACACTTTTCCCTGCACCTGCTACGAAACGGGAACAATGTAAGCTTCTATGAAAGAGTAAGCATTGCGTGGCAACTTACGTTTGCCATGAATCCAAAGCAGGGAACTCGGTCCCGATTCTTTCCATTCCGAGAACGTGTCGCCATTAATAAACCAGGACCCGCTCTGGCCGTGCCGCGATTTGTGTACGATGTGGTAATTTTTCCATGGATCAGGAGGAGAGATCCAAGCTCGGATATTGTTCCGCAATTGGTCACCTGCCGGAGAATCTCAGCGGCCGTGCATAAACAAACATTAGGAGAGAACTGACGTTTCAACTTATTCATATCGCTTGCCATTTCGTGTACGATTTCTATCCGTCAGTCAGTGAAGGGACACACTCGTTGCAAACGAAACATACCGAGCACGCTCCGAACATTATCAATGGATGCTTGGCCGTCTAGAAGGAAGTCTGTTTAGACAGCGGATTACAAGCCGAGTACGTTGCTCACCGTCCATGACCTTGCACATATTCTGGACGAGACCATGCACAACCTCAAGGGTATGCGCCGCGGTAGTTCGAGCCTCCTCTTCGGTGAGGCGGTTCAGCCTCTGCAGGACCGCCTCGACGTCCTTCTCTCCTAGTAGCTTCTTCACAAATTTGACTGCGTTACGTTGAGTCCTTGGAGAATTTACGTCAGTGAAAACGGACTTACTCGATCGTCCTTGCTTAAGCTCTTTGGTCACCAACGCGAGCGTGGAGAGTAGCTCAACCATAATTTTCACCAAAATATCGACCATCTCTGAAGTAAGAGGGATCCGTGTATATATGGTGAGACGGTTGACGAATTGTGCGATCGACTCGAGCAAGTCGGCGAGTGCGTCAAGGCTAGATATCACGCCGTTTGCAGCCTGGTCGACGTAGATATCAGACAATGGGCGTCATGTTAACCAGAGAGCGGTACACACATTAAGTAGGATGGCAAGACCAGCCTGTACTGCTTTTGCAGGCGATGGAAAATTCTGCATAAAAGGGATCAAAAATATGAAATTCGCTATCTGCGTGTTCTGACGCACCAGGCCGACAGCGTCAGCGAGGGAGGGAACGTGAGAAAGTGGAGTCAAAATTGATACAGTGACTTTGATCCATTTCATGAATCTATCACGCGTCTGGGCATCACTGATGGCCTCTGCCTGGCGTTGGAGAAGGGCAGTAATGTCCTGGATTGTGTGGCAACTCTCGAGTTGCACCGTGAGGGGATGCCCGGCCAAGGCGATGCTGGTCTTCTTTTGGTAAGCCAGCAAGGCAGATTCGAAAAGGGATTGAAACCGAGCTGATCCTGGCTGGCCAGCCATCGGTAATAGCGAGGCAACGGGATGTGGTGGGTAGAGGGTTGGAGAGACGGGCAGTGCATCCTACGGATTATGTAAATGTGCACCTCACGGGGCCCGGGCAAATGATCCGGTGATGGGCCTCGAAATATATGCCGGCGCCTATTGGAGGGCTGTACGAGTGGGAGGATAATCAAATATTGTACTGAGTGCCCAAGAATGAGGATACTGGAGGACCAATCATGAAGGCGATGACAAAGTAGGATATTGAGAGGCAAATGGAGTGAGAATAAAGGAAAGAGAATATGGTAGTGATAGCCTCTTGCTCCGAGATGAGGGCTGTGTACTATGGATGACGGTGCGCATTGTCACAGCGTGGAAGAGGTCACTTTATGAACGAAGGCGGGATGACGCGGCGCAATGAGCGAGACCAAACTACAGCCAGTCACGGTTGGGCTGCTTACCGGGCCGTAAAATGTGCTTCCTCAACCAGCCCGTGCTTCAGGTCACACAAACCGTAATCAGTGACAGAGGTCGATACAACAAGATTATACCCCTTGCCTTTTAACTAGGGCATACCGTGTATCAATACTGCAATTAAGCCACACATATCACTCTTTAGAACCGGACTTTTTGTAAGTCATCTTTATTCCTTTTCTGTCCTGCTTTTTCCTTCCCTTATAGACTCTCCTGCTTTGCTTGCACTCAGCTACGGAGGGATTTGATATCTACCAAGTCCCCGAATTATCTGAATGCGACCTGGCCTGATACGATTTCAGGTAGCCTTCTCACCGTTTTACCCTCTCCGATTCGGACTACGACGCACAATGAGTCACCCACCGTCTCCGCGGAACCTCACTTCGGAATCTTGTACCTCAGACGTACCAAACTATGAATCTTGGACACGCGAGGAGCTGATAACACGCCTTAAAGAGTTAACAAACCCATCTATACAACCGTCTATCATTACGTCCTCTCCGACTGAGCCACTTGCGCCTCCGTACCCACTACCTCCATCCCAATCCCAATCGGACCCGAAA
>QFEY01001404.1:0-61960 GCA_003316435.1 Russula virescens
TGAGCAAAGAGGGAGGACACACACGCGATTGGCTCCTCTATAAGCAATAAGCATTACCATTAAGAGAGGGACTATGCAACTATGAACGCATCTATGCGATGACGAGTGCCAAGTAGAGTGGCGTCGGGTGGGGAGGGGAGGGGAGGGGGGGTCAAAGGCAGTAAAGGGAGGGGGCGCTTAGAAATGGCCGATGGCCCAGTCAGGCGCTGCGGTGCAGAGATTTGGATATGAGAGCCCGGGAACGTGGCGCGTTCCCCTAGTTGATCTGAGATGTGGAAAAGAATATAAAGGACGGTTCACTCAGTTGTTCCTCAGAGCCACTCATCAACTCCTTTTCCCTCCCAACCGAAAACTTTCACTCCCACCCCCGTCCCCGTCATGTCGACGTTCTTCGTCCCATCCACGCCACCCCCCCGCGGCCGCGCCCAATCGTTTGGCCAATCGCCGTACCCATATCCGGCCACCCCGTACTCGCCATACAACGCCCCCCTCCCTGGCCCCTACTATGGCACTCCTGGCGTTTCACGTAGTGCCACCTACTACGTTACCCCCTCGGTAGTCCCGCGGGGTCGCAGTCACAGTCGTACCCGTCGCAGTCATTCCCACCACCGTTCTCACGGCCACCATAGCGGCCACCATCGCCGTTCTCGCTCACATAGTGCTACTCCCCGATACCGCTCGGGCGGCTATGTACGCGTCTCTTTCGGACATTCTATGTTGGACCCCATTTACTGACTTGACTCTGAATTTCTAGCCCACTTCATATCGTTACCAGACAGCCGTGACTCCATCTCGGAGTACATACACCCGCCAGTCCCCATCACTGGGTGCACGCATTCTCAGCTTCTTCGGCCTTGGGAGCAGTAATCGCTACGCAGACCGATATGGCCGTTCGATTGACAGTCGCGGAAGGCCTCGATACAAGTAGAGAGATTCGCGTTCGTGTGTGCTCGGTGCCAATCTGTTTTTTTTTCGCGAGACAGGGACCGTGCCGCGCGTGTTTACGCCAACCCTATTTTCTCCAAGCTTCGATACCAACTTGTCGCGTGTCCGTCGCATTTGACCATGCTAAGCAAAGCTTGTAGTCTTCTCTTTTCATGTTATCATTCTCCGGTCTCTTCTCGCGCCGCTTCCTCGGACTCGATCTTCCAAATTTCGGCCTGGGCGCGCCGCCCACCCGCAGCCGCCGCCGCAGGCACCATCTTCCCCCCCTCCCGATGATACCGTATCGTACGGCGAGAAGTCTCCGTCTACTCACCCACACTGCGCTGAGCATCGCGTCCATTGACCCTACGTTACTACTGAAGAAAGAATCTCCTCATACCTTACTTTACGATTATGTATTCTCACCGGACCAGTGTATGTAACCCGATGTAGCCACGGTAGCAACCGAATGACGAACGTAATCACCATCTGTCATGATGACGAAAGCTTTCTACGTTTGGCTGAGCTTCTTTCGCTGATACTCCCACCGATATGAGCGTGTAACTTATCTGCCTCGTGCCCTCTTTAGGGTCTGAACTTCCTTCGTTGGACGTCACTGGAAACGACACGAGGCCTTCTTCACGTACAGCGAAGACAAGGAGTACAACCGAAGAGACAGCTTTCGGCGGATCGAGAACGTTCGGGCGTCAAGAGTGGGTCGAGCGGCCATCCGAATGAGGGGCAAAGAAGCTTTAAAAATTTTGCAGGGACAATGGACAGGACAGGTGCTAAGCGACGAGGGAGGGGCCCTCCGTTGCATCACAGGAACGTGAGTGTAGTACAATTCGCACATGCGACTCGGAGAGACATAATGTCCGTCGAAATTTTCTATAGAGACGACGATATGTGCGTCTGTCTGGAAATAGAGGGGGATGGGAGTGCGAGGGGGGACAGAGAGGGGGAAGAAAGTTTTAGAACTGACGGCGTGGAGTGGCGTTGGCTAGTTGTGTCCAGCCCGAATTTGGACGGACGTGCAACACAACAGAGACAAACGTTCTTCTCCTTGGGGTAAATGTTCCCATATGGCCGCGGAAAAGGATAAGAGGGCGGACAGACAGAATACGGTACGGACGAGGAAAAGAAGCTGTATACAAGAATAGCAGGGTGAGGCCGTCTATCGCAATAAGGAAGAAGATGCCATTTTCTGTCGGGATTGGGGATCATGGATTGCGGCCTGAGTGATGAGTGAGCAATGGAGCAACAAAAAGTGTCTTAGCAAGCAAAGCGCAATGTTCCCGGAACAGTCTTATCTCTCCCGACGGTGCGGGGCGAGCCTCCGCGCGCCGGGACCTCAAACGAGGGCGTGGCGTGGTGTGTCGGAAGGCCTGTCAGACAAGATCTCCCCAGGTGGGACGATGCGTGATGGGAGGAGAGAACCCAAATGTCGCAAATTTCATCAATGATCCCGGCATTTTCCATTGTCCGATTACCGATACGGAGGGAGGGGAAACTCAGGGAAACACTGATGGTGGGGACCAGTTTGTGATGGCAACAACGCCCAACCTCCCCAAAAAAATCAACCAAAACCCAAAACAAACAAAACAAAAGAGAAATATCGCCCAAAAACAAAATGTCAAAAATAAATGTGCTGAAATAGAAAGAGTGAAACTGTTCATTTCGATGCAGCCATACAGTCCCTATACCGTTACGAGTACGCACGACTGTCCCGATCTGAACGACTGGAATCCAGGGCGGCGCATTAACTCAAATTTTCCATACTCCTTTTGTTTTCTCCCTTGCGCCTCGTTGTCGCCACTTACGACGAACGCACACACCCCCTCCCCCCAGAAGTACCCCTCAAAGTTCAAAAAGCGCTCAAAGGCGAAGACGATCGTAGAAGCTGCTGGCATGATCGTTTTCGGATACAGCGAAGGACCCGCATAAGCGAGAGCACGACACACCCGATGACGAGAAGTGCGGCAGTGTCGTCTGTGTGTAAACGTTACAGCATCGTATTGGTGTGTTTTTTTTCTGTCGGTAGGTAGATTAATAGTCGTTTGCTCGTGCTCCAATGATCCTCGGCCATGCGGCGCCCGCAGTGGTCGCAGGCACGGTCTTATCTCGCTTCTTGGTTGGGACATTTCGACATCAGGGACGAGGAGGGGCTAGACTTCTCTCCTTCGACGCGCAAAGTAATGAAACAAGGTCGGTCGGGGTCTATGTCAGTGCTTGTGTACGGAATGTTGAAGTTCGTCACTGGGCGATGCCGGTTATCGCCGAGCCTCGTGTCGTAAAATTAACTACTCACGCCGAACCGCAAATCTGGTGAATGTCTGGACCCCCCAGCTTTGACTATCACTCGCGCACGTTGCAACTGTGCCCCTGTGACTACATCGTCCGGATATCATACATCAGCGGTGGAACTATTCTGTTCGGTACCCTTATCCAAAAATTTTTTGATAATTTTTTTTGGACGACTGGGTCGATCACGAACTGTTCTATGATCAAAACTTTTGTGGAAACCAATGACCCTTCAGTTTTTTGGCGACGTCCTGCTCTACCTTTTGGACAGCCGTCAGACGGGAGCTCCCTCCTTGCAAAGTAGTTTCTCCGAGAACTTCTTCTCGTACCCATGCTTCTTCGCTCCAGAGGTGGATGCTTGTCTCCCTATCGGCGTCGCCTTCCAGACAAGCGCTCCAGTCGGCGGATATTATAGGGGACAACTCGAGACCATTACAACCTTCCTCTCTTTCAATGACCCTCTCGTAGTCCGTGTCTTCGTCTATGAAGAGCTGGCCCTCGTTCTGACAATCGTGCGAAGCGTTCGGTGCGATGTCGTCACTCGCAAATACGGGTGGCTCGGAGATAACGGCTGGATAATACTCGCTGCATCCAGCTTGTCCTTTTCCATTCCCCTCCGATTCCTCGGCGTAATATTCGTTGCGAAAGATTGGCGCGCTGCTGACCTGCATGGTACCGAGAGCAATTGGGCCGCCCATCGACGGAGTATTACAATCGTCCGCACTGGCAGGTTCACTGTCGCCGTGGCCATAGAGAAAAGGTCTCAAATCCTCGCAGTGGCTGCCAGTGGGGTCCAAGCCATACTGATGAAATGATATGTTTTCTGGGGTGGACTTGAATTCGTGCCATTGCATAGACCTTCTACGAATTCTCGAACGGCGGTAGGTAACTCTTGGAAGGTCCAGAAGGAGTGCGCGATCCACGGAATCGAGTGAAGAAGTCTGAATCACAGAAATATGCTCCTCGGGCGAAGCAAGCGCCTTTTCGGCAGGGGATGCACTTGCTGGAGATGTGGCGCGTAACAGATCATCCTGGTGGTTGACACTTGCTTCCTGATAGACAAGGTGTTCATCAATATACGTGTCTCTATCTCCGTCGTTGTTGGGGTGTGCATCGTGGTTTCCCGGTAGTTTTCTAAAGGAGTTATTCGCCAGGTGGGTCTCGGGTTGGGTAATGCGGCTGTGCGCCAAGCCAAAGTACCGGGATCTCTGTTCCTGGGGATCCATGGTGCTTCTCGCAACCTGTGAAGCGGACTCCCAAGGACCGATAGTGGCCAGCTCCTCAAGCTCGGGACGTACATTTGAGGCGACTCCTGGGGTGGTGGCAGTAGGGGGCAGTGCAGAAATAGCCTGGAGATTCTCGTGATGTTCTGTCAGAGGGGGTAACGGCGCATTCTCGCCATGTGGGTTGCTCTTCAAAATTCTACTCCAAGCAGCAGCTCGGATGTCCAAAAGCGCAGTTCCTGGTTTGCTTTTTACGGAGGCGATAGCGATATCAGAGGTCGTACTCGGCAGACGGATATTGTCTTGTTCGATAGCCCAAGAGGCCGACCTTGGTGGTGATCTTAGTTTCATCGACACAACCTCCGAATCAGCACTCGGTCTGGTTCCGCTGCCGCAATCAGTCCTGCGAGCAGCACTATTAGCCATATCATCGTCACACTTCGGAGAAGCAGCAGGTATGTTTTGTTCAATGGTCCCCTTTATCCTGATTGGAGTCTTCTGGAGTTCAACAGCAGCTGATCTCTTCTTTCTCACAGGGGATGAAGACGGCTCGTTGCTGGTGTTACCTCTCGATGGGGTTTCAGAATTATGGAGATGCTTTTCCGGTGACTTCGATTTGGGAGGTCTCGAGTCGAGGAATCGATCTTCAGAGAATATATGAGAAGGGAAGCCTCATGAGTAGTACCCGTGAGCGAGGGATCGATGATTCAGAGGCTATTGTCAGACATACCCCTTTGTTTCGTGCGGTTTGACTCGTCCACCTTGATTTTCGCGGAGGCTCTGCCTTTGTTGAATACACCGAAATTTGGTGGTGGTTCCATCTTTGTGAGATTAGATAAGATCCACACAAACCAACCTTAGATGTGCCTTGGCGTACCGTGAGTCTACTCTTTCCGACGCAGGCGGAAGAAAAGCCATGCATCAACGCGAGACCAGCGGGAAGTTTTCGTTTCTTCTTGTCATCGAGACCGCTCTTTTTGCCATCTTTGTTCTCTTTCTCAGCCCTTGTGCTTGCCCTGACTTCTGGTAGGTTCATAATCTCCCGTTTTGCGCGCTTGCGTTCCCGTCGCTCTGTAAGCCCTGTTTCACCGTATCCGTAAGTTTCGGTGCACCGTTGAGAACGGATGAAAGAAAGACGACATGCTTGCCAGGTGCTCCTCATCAGTATCGCTTCGCGCACGGCGCTCCTTGTGAGCAGGAGCAGAATTTGATGTCCCTGGCCTCTTTGTCATTGGCTTGTTTTCGAGCCTTTTCTGCTTCTTTGATGAGACTACTTCTCGAATAGCTGATGTGGCCTGGGCCTTCTCCTTTCTGACCAGCTCCGGTGACTGCGGAGTGGGCTTGTGTGCAGATGGGTTTGAATGAGATTGGGAGGCAGGCCGAGGGTTAGGCTCAGCTCGGACGATTTCAACCGCTCGAGGCCTGAGTACTGGTGTCTCAAAGCCAGCAGATAGCTGATGTAGGCGCATCTTGTCCTTTTCGGGCGTACTAATGTTCCAGGATGCACGCACAGCGCGACCCTCATTTGCTTGAGCTTTGGCGTATCTGGTTTGGGATGCGACGAATTCATGTACTCGGTTTTCCTCGTGAGGAGTACCGAGCAACTCGAGATTGGATGCATTTAAGACAGTGTCCTCGGGTGGATGAGGGGGGTGGTTGGGAGATTCAAGTACCATAGTGATGAGGGAGCACTACTTGAAAAGCTTTGTACGCTGGCAGCGGTAGCATGTGTAGAGTCCAAAAGAGGTAAACCATTTGCCTCTAATGTACCACACGCCGACGCGACGCCGATGTTATACCGAAAGTATAACCTTGCCTCATAGACAAGACCATATACCGCCACGCTCTGAGCACTCCTGCGAACAGAGAATGGTGACACTTCAGCGTCGTGACTGTTTAGTACTGGACATCTTTCAGCTCAACGAAATGAGCATATGCTATCGCCACTTTCTTCTGGCAGTAGAATATACGAGAGTGCGTCTTTCGAGAAATATTGAATATCAGTGCTCCGGTGGGTTTATCGACACTCAGCGCCTCCAGGCTCGCCGCATGTATTGCCAACTTTTGAAACGATGGTTGTTTAGAAGGTACAACAGAGGTATTACACGGCTTCCTTATATTCCACTGTTCTGGGTGAGGACAGGTTGAACGACTGCCTTGATCTAAGTCATGGCCTTTCGTCAAAATCCATCTCGGCTGGTCGTATTACAGAGAGAAACCGAAGCCTTCTATGATGAGGTCATGAACCGCGCCAATGCACGTTCAACCAATATGACCCCACGCATTGACCCGTAAGGTTTGCCAAGGTTCGACAAGTACTTACAATTAATGAAAAATCAAGCGGGCGGGACAGTTAATTATGCTCGAATATCCAATATGGTCCTCTTCGGTTGTTCAGGATTTTCAGGCTTTAGGTTCTTGTCATTCGTCTCTCCTTGATCGTCGGGAGCTAGCTCGGGCATAGCGATATTCTCCTTAGTTCGGAGAATTTGACATCAGGACTAGGGGCCTATCGCCGATGAAGATGGTAATGCCGCCAAAAAAACAGAAAATAATCTCGTATGAAATATTGTGATAGCCATTGCAGGATGAGAAGCCTGGACCCAAGAGGCCATTTTAGGTCTGAACGCACACAAATCTAGAAACCCCGAAATGATTGTGAGACCATCGTTCAGGATAACTTTACAGGGATGCCGTACAAGGCACGCATCGATTCTGTACCGTGACGCAGAAGAGAGGCGCTAGTCGCCTGATTGAGGTGCAAACATGTGAAGCACCTGATCATCATGAGGGTGGGCACAAATATACCTTGTAGGACAGAAGCGATAAGGATCAAGATAGGTACGATAAGAGACTCGCGATCGCACATGCCTGAATCGTGCTTTGTGGCTATCCCAGCAGCAGCATGGATCACGCCTACCCATCAAGAACCTTGATACGAAAAACGAACCAAATGAGCCCGCAGTGGCATGTGACACTAGTACTACCCTTACACGGTGATATTGGCCCCTAGTAAGCAAGTGAGGTTCGTGATATTTGGCTGGTTTGACGGTGGCGCATCTTGGCACGTCCTCAGTCAATGCTTCTGGGAATCGCAGACTATAATGAAGTCGTCATGTGAAATGGGCTTCCTAGTCAGGATTGTTGGGCTTTGTCGGTCAACGGCATGGCATCAGCACTTGCAAAGAGTGCAAAATAGGGTGCCATCGACAACAGAATTATAGGTCCGAACGAAGTCAAGGTTGATCGGATTCTGCGGTCATTGCACTGACGTCGACCGTGGGTTGGAACCGTACGGAACAAAGCCCCTATACCTTATTGATTGGAGATCCCACATTGCTACAGCAGTCATAATAATAGACTGCGGCGCCGAAGAACAACAGCTATTCGATGGTCTCGTGTCGCTAGTTGATTGTTAGTGCCCCTCATGATGTGATGGGAATACTTGCTCTTCTCAAAAGCCTTGTCGGGAACTGCCACGCCACGGTACTTGGTTTCAGTTCAGTTACAGGCAACGTACGCTCGTGTTCCTCTGTTAAAGGCTATCCTCATCCATGACGTGGGCCCGGCGCTACTTCCTCACTAGCCTGAGAGCGTATTTGCTATCATCGATATCAACCAGGTTCTTCTTGCACTGTCAACGGGCGCCGTCTGTGAGAATAAGGGCAAATCGTTCTCCATTTCCAAAAGAAGTCTCAGTGATGAAAGTCGAAATATGAACACGAGGACTGGGATGTTATACCTCCAACAGGCTAGAAATCAGGGTAGTTAACCCCACGGGGTGTTGTCTGGTGACGCCGATGGGGTATCGGTTACCAGTTAATCCGTCATTAAAGCCAAATTTGATGAGCTCCAGTACGAGACAACCCTCGATCCAAGGCTAGATTCTAAGTGACGTTGAGGCATGGGAAAGGCGTTTCATTTCTGATGATCCTTGATAGTCACTACGGGGCTATTGCAAAACGAAAGTGAAGGCGGTTAGCTAAGGAAATGGGTAAATTGTAAACACACGCAGGCACTGGCGCAGTTGGAGGACCCTGGACTTGGTCTCATGCAGAAAGGCAGTGCGAGATATCCGAAAATACATGACAGCTACATGTATTCAGTGTATTTGTGAAACAAGTATAGAGAGAGGTTCACCTGCCAGGCTAATTGAAACACAAGGACACGAATTGTCAGGCCTGTCAGGTCGTGTCAGTGGCAAAGACTGACGTTCCGCCAGTGTTCCGGCCGTTCCGCCCAGTCACGTGGTAACATAGTACGTGATTTTTGGTGTCCGCACGTTTGCCATTCCATTCACCATCTCCAGGATATCGTATATGAATCAATAGGAGGCAATCATATTCCTTCAAGCGCAACCAAGTTTTGTTCGCAGATAGTTTCCGGACATCAGTGAAATGAGTTTCTCGAGGCCTCCCGCTTACATAACAAATAATACCCAGTAGTCCTTGATAATGCGTTGTGGTTGTTGACCATATCTGGGTCCCACAGCAAGAGTTACCACATCAAAGTATGAGTGGGATGTCAGAGCGTCGCATCACTCTCATCAGCATTGTCAAAATGACTAGCAAATCTTGGGTATCCGACAGCATGTTCTTGACCGTTTCCTGAAACTAACGGTCCTATAGTCGAAACGTCGTGCTAATTATTTGAGAAGGAACAAAGTCGACTCATATCAAAGCACAACTGTTTCTTTCAGAATAGACATGCCTTGCCTTAGTTTCGATACCGGACATGGTCATGACATTATATCGTTGAGTGATCGAGCATGGGGACAAAGTTGGTGCGCGCAGTATTTCATGCTATATTGGATAAAGTTCTATATGATTACAGTGACGCTTTCGTAAGTGTATAGCACAATGCAAGGGCGGCTCGAAGGACCTCGATGTCACCTTCATAGCCTTTGGATGATGAGTGCCGAAGCCGCGCCACCCTGGAATCTCGATGTCAGTCCTGGAAGATAACGAAGGAAGTCCAGAACAAACCCCATTGCAGATACCAGCAGCGCCATACTCCCCGGCCTTGAGAGCGTGCACTAAGGAGACAATGATGCGGGAACCTGAGTTGCCGATAGCATGGCCGAGCGCAACGGCACCCCTGTACAACGTATTGAGACTTGGATGCATGAGCTACAAAAAGGGACCTGGCGCACCCATTGACGTTGATCTTTGAAGGATCAACCCCTAGGACCTTTTCAACGATGCGGACGACGACAGAGAAGGCCTCATTAATTTCCCAGGTGGCGATGTCCTCTGGCTTCAAGCCAGCCCTCTCCAGAGCGATGGGAAGCGCGACAGTGGGAGCCTCAGGGAAGTGTTTCGGCTCCACACCACCGTCTGCGTATGCTGTACAAAATGTCAACACAGAGGACATCAAGCCGCTCTGCGCGGGGAACTCACAGATGATCTTGGCCAACGGCTTGACACCAAGCTCCTTCGCTTTCTCCGCCGACATTAAGATAAGAGCCGATGCGCCATCGTTGAGGCTGGATGAGTTGGCGGCTGTGATGCGACCGCCTTGCTTAAATGCCGATTTAAGTGTAGGGATCTTCTCATAGATAACTTTCTTGTACTCCTCGTCTTCTTTCACCACAGTATCACCCTTCTTACCCTTGATGACAACAGGAACCACCTCCGCATCAAATGCACCCTCCTTCCACGCACGTTCTGCACGCCTGTACGATTCGATGGCATGTGCATCGAGGGACTCGCGAGAGATGTCGTTCCTCTCGGCGCACAGCTCAGCGCAGTTACCCATTGCGCCCTTGTCATATGCGTCGATGAGACCGTCATTCTCTAGCGAGTCTTTGGCCTCAAACTTCCCAAAGACGGGGTTCTGTCGGGGGACGAGGAAGCTGGCATATATTTGCATAAGCCTTCCAATAGCTAGCTCAGATTTGGGTCGACTTACGGTGCATTGCTCATGCTCTCCATACCACCGGCAGCGACCACACTTTTATAACCCGAAGCAATAGATTGGGCCCCGAGCATGATGGTCTTGAGGCCGCTAGCACAGACTTTGTTGATGGTTGTAGCATCAGAAGTGACCGCCATGCCTGCGCCAAGGGCGACTTGTCGTGCGGGGGACTGGCCGACGCCAGCCTGTACGACATTGCCGAAGTAGATCTCTTCTACTGCCTTAGGGTCAACATTGGACTGTTCGAAGGCGCGCTTGAGGGCAAGGACGCCGAGTTCGGGTGCGGTGAGAGACTTGAGGGCACCGTTGAAGGAACCGACGGGGGTGCGCGCAGCGGCGACAATGACAACTTCGTGCGGGCCGTTATAAGACTATTTATAGAACATCGGGAAACTGTGATTGAGGGAGAAGTGTAGGAGAGCGTACCATTGAGCGGGTGATGGTGGGAAACAAGTGAGAGGAGAAAGCAGGGCGAGTAATGGAGGACAGACGAGTAAGGTACATCGTGTTCAGGGACCCTTTTTATGTGGGATGGAATCAGCGCGGACAGGATGTAATAATGAATGCGACCATCCCGGATGTGAACCAATCGCATCAGAGGCGAGTCCGGCTCGGCTCCAAATCGTACGACGGACTGGATGCAATGCTTACCACTCACAAACGATGCCGATTAATCTGGCGCGAATAAAGATGGTCGGTCTCTCGAGGTCGGTGTCGATGTGACGGATGCAACTCTCTCTTATATTGGCGGCTAGCTGGCAATGTCTAAGATCCGACAAAAATATCACGAGATATATTCACAACTCGACAATGTTCCCTAGCATAACGAACCACGTCTCTAGCCAGTTTAACCACTTGTCGTCAACACCTTCGGGCATCCTCTCGGGCATACTCATACTCTCGGGTATACTCTCGAGCATCCTCTCAGGCATACCCTCGGGCATCTTCTCGGATATCTTTTCTCCGATCAACTCGCCGATAGCCAAACCCGTTCCACACGGATGAATAAACCATGCCGGCGTTCCTAAGGTTGGGTGATCCCCTTGCGATAGCAACGGAAACAGCGCATCTGGTTGTACTAGCGCAAATGATGTTACTTGGGTTTCAGGCAATGTATGGCGACGAAGTATGTTCGTGTTCATTATCTCCTCCAGTGTGAGCGGGGAACCATCTGCAATGTCTCTCCTGAGAAAAGAGTTTTATTGTTTCACAAGTTACGCACGGGTATCGTGGACGGTGAAGTAGAATGCCGGGACCTGAAACGTTGGAGAAAAGGCGACACTCTGACTGCAAATGAATAATCCCGGTGAAGCGCCAGGCGCCAGGGCTGGATCCTCCATAGCGGGCCCTGTTTCTAGAACATCATCTTCCAAGATATCGCTGTTGTCCCCATTTCGAACGTGACCTTGTACCGTGACAATACGAGACAAGTAGCCAAGCCCTGGGACTGTCTGAGAGTCAATGAGAACAAGAACGATGTGTCGGCGTTTTGGAAGTGTGCACACCGGATGTTCTACCCACGTCCATCCTTTCAATCGATGGGCATCCCAGGAAAGCGACGTCGAATGGGCATATTTATCGATGAGTGCCTTACAAGCCTGTTCGAATTGAGGACGAGTGAGGGTCGAGGAGGGACAGGTCATGGGGGCGTGGGAATGAGCTGTGCAGTTGTGTCAGCAAGGTTCAAGCCACAAAAGCCACAGAAAGTTACAGTCGACGGAACACGCGCACACGAGTGAAGCTCGAATATCTCAAAACAAGGCTTTAGCCTAGCGGTCTCCTTCCCCCTCTTTTCATCTTCAATCATGGCCGTAGGAAAGGTGCGTATCAGGGCAACATACCACGAACAATGAATCTCACATACACTATTCTGTCGTGGTAGAACAAGCGATTGTCCAAGGGTAAGAAGGGCGTCAAGAAGAAGGTCGTCGACCCATTCTCCCGCAAAGGTATGCGTCCTCTTCCTTCAATCAGCAACATTGGCGTTGATAAATTTCTCAGATTGGTATGACATTAAAGCCCCATCAATTTTCGAAGTAAGAAATGTGGGGAAGACCCTTGTAAACCGCTCTCAGGGATTGAGTGTGTTGGATTCCTCCCTCATTTACCATCACATTCTCATATAGTCAATTCACAGAAAACGCAAATGACTCACTAAAGGGTCGTATTATTGAGGTCTCACTCGGTGACCTTAACAAGGACGAGGAGCAGTCATTCCGCAAGATTAAACTTCGCATCGACGAAGTCCAAGGAAAGAATTGCCTCACCAACTTCCATGGCATGTCTTTCACCTCGGACAAGCTCCGCTCTCTTGTGCGCAAATGGCAAACTCTCATCGAGGCGCATGTCGATGTCAAGACGACGGATGGTTACCTTCTCCGCCTCTTCGCCATTGGATTCACAAAGCGTCGCCAAACGCAGGTGCGCAAGACAACATATGCCCAGACGAGTCAGATTCGGGAGATTCGGAAGAAGATGTTTGAGATCATGACACGAGAGGCGACGAGCTGTGACCTGAAGGAGTTGGTACAAAAGTTTGTACCGGAGGCGATTGGGAGGGAGATTGAGAAGGCGGCGCGGACCATTTATCCTCTGCAAAACGTGTATATCCACAAGGCGAAGATCCTGAAGTCACCGAAGTTCGACGTATCAAAATTACTCGAGCTTCACGGCGAGTCAACAGACGTACGTACACTCAGGATATATTTCTTCGTTCGACGGCTCACATTCTTTACAGGAGACAGGTACACGAGTGGCGAAGGACTTCAAGGAGCCGGAAGTTCTCGAATCTGTCTAGTAGTCTAAAATATCACACGTGTTACTCGCCTTTGTATTGCCATACTTTCTCGTCTCATACAGCAAGGGTATCTGCAATCTATGAGCATCATGATACACAGGTTATAATTGAGTTTAAAAAGTAATTTATTTTCATGCTGGAACGCGCTATCTTATCCGAGCGCTACCCAGCTCTGAGGACGTCCATCAGGCTCACGGACGATGTCTGACGTCGAATACATTCAAACTTTCTTCAAGAGCTACCCAGACTTTCCGAAAAAGGTGCGCTGTGCTTAGATCGGCCTTGACTCAAGGGTACATTTCTACGTATCGCTCACTTCTCTGACCTCAGGGGGTAACATTTTGTGATATCTTGCCAGTTCTCCGTAACCCCCTAGCCTTCGAGGCTCTCATCACGCATTTCATCCATCACATCGTGTCTTATACCATACCAACCTCTCCCGATAAGAAGATCGATGTTGTAGTCGGACTCGATGCTCGGGGCTTCCTCCTGGGCCCCGTGATCGCGCTCAGGCTGGGTGCCGCTTTCGTACCTGTGCGCAAACCAGGGAAACTGCCAGGCGAGTGCGTGCGCGCCACATATGAGAAGGAGTACGGAGCGGTACGTTTCTGATCGCATACGTCCCACCTCACCTTGCATGATGTCTGGTTGGCTAATCGACGATCTCTCTCTCTCTCTTTTGGGGTGGACACCAACTATTTTAAGGACGAGTTTGAAATGCAGGCGGACGCTATATTGCCTGGACAGACGGTTGTGGTCGTTGATGACATCATTGCCACGGGTGCGTGTACCTCCGTCTACTATCCTGATCCAATGAAGGTTTGCTAGAAACACTGACACGGACACGCTCATCAATAATCAGGTGGATCGGCTGCAGCTGCAGGCGATCTCGTGGCACAGCGAGGGGGCAAAGTGCTGCAATATCTCTTTGTGGCCGAGGCGACCTTCCTCAATGGGTCTGCTAAACTCGACGCACCAGTCTACTCTATAGTCAAATTCGATAAGTAGCCTCAATGAGTTAGCTCTGGTCGACAAATACCCGATAGATCGAAAAGTCTTTCCTTCCCCGTAGACGATTTCCAATTAGACCAGCAATCTTGTATTGTGAAGTGGGTTGCCATTGATATGTAACAAAGATTTCTCCGAGAATCTACTCTGCACCCGGGCTGGCTCCTGCTCAACCGACGCAGCATCGTATTCCTTGTTATCCAGGACAAGCATAACCCGTCCGGCGTGGCGATTCTCTGCCACATCCAACATTGCTGAAACATGACGCCCGTCCGATTCTCGTAGCGCCACCACTGCCACGTCATCCAAAGAATCACCAATACCCCTGAGGTCTTCTGCAGTCGCAGTTGGATTGACGATCATATCGGAGTCATTGATGACCACAACGCCCGAAGCCCCTGCTTCATACGCGCGCATCAGCTTCTCGAGAAATGTGCATTCGCCGCGGTAAACGAGAATCGCCTCATCTTCGAAAGTCTGCGTGTATTCCCGACACCCAGAGGGGTTTGTTGAGTCTCGGACTAACCCGACGCCTTCTCCTTGTCCGAAACGCAAAGCCTTTCTGTGAGGCGAATGGGGAGCCGTTGGATCGCCAGCGAAGAGCGCAGTGCTGGCTGTGAAGACCACTTCATACACCGAGCCCCCGATAACAGACAGGATGTATGAGCTTGCGTCGACGAAATTTATGAAGATTCGAAGCTGGACGCTGGTGTGTCGCCGTTCAACTTGCGTCACAGGTGACTCTTTGCCATCGGAGAGCACTGCGACCAGCGTCTTGTCATCAATATAGACGATTTGTCCAGTGAGTACCGTATGTGGGCCCACTGTACGGAGAGATCAGTGAGTCTAGCTGACGTGGCGAGTCGTGGGAAGACCGACATTTGGCAACATCGTAACCCCTGCCATCTAATCGGCTTACTATCCGCATCCGAACACCATTGAGACTCCTGACCATGAATCCGTCAGGGACAAGACCAATCTTCTCCTGACTAGGACTGGTATCCTCCTCTACAGTTTTGCCATCTATCGAGAGGATAAACTCCTGTGTCTAAAACGGTCGAGGTTTCAGTTATTGATTGCGCAGAAGTATGGATATAGCTCACATAGAGGTCGACCGTTGGGACCGTACACCAACCATTCGGATGCCACCATATCTCATCTCCGTCTGAGAGTGCAGTGCTCACAAGGATGCGAGAATAATCAAAATCTGCTCGGGAACGAATGCCGACATAAAGTCCAGGCATATCGTCTAGACCGGCGAAGTAGGGGGGCTCATAGGCGGGACATTTTTGATTCTCTGAACGGCGAAGCCGCCGCACCGTAGCTGACGGGAGCTTCAAATACTTCGGCTCTAGTGATATTATATGACCTTCCGTTGTAAAGACGTAATTTGAGTCATCGTTGTGTAGTGGATTATCTTCGTCGAATAGTAAATAAAGATACTGGAGGATTCAAATTAACAACAATCGGCCAGCCATTTGTTGGGCGACTGCGAACCTTCAAAGTCTCCGAAAGAACGAAAGATTCCATCCTGTCCTCGAGTGCATTCGTTCTTAAATCCAGAATATTAGCAAGTCCACATTCGACCTTCGTTCGGAGCAGCAAATCAGAAAAAACAGCCTTTCCAATATCGAGATACATAGGATCTCGGGTTGCCTGTCTTTCGGTTAACAACTACTAAACTCAGATCACTTGAAACATACGCGATATAGATACCAAGTCGATTCAACAAACTCTGTCTTCCTATTAACTCTTGAAAATCCATGGAACGCATCACAGCGAGCTTACCAGGGCGGAGAGGGTATCGTAGTGAGGTAGCTTGACTATAGCTCATGTCCCAGACTTCTGGAATGCCTGCATGCCTCTTCCATAGTTGCCAAACTAATGGCAATCAGCAAGCAAGGTAGATGTCTACAAGGTGGTCCTCACAAAGTAGATGGGATTTTATTGCGTTTTCGATATCTCCAGCAAGGACCTGGAGTCCAGGCCAAAACGCAGCCAATGAATCTAAGGTGTTGTATGCTTTCTCGCCGGTTGTCATATGTACTTTCCGATACTGTAGTACATCAGATCAACTATCTCAAATTGGAGACATAGGCCTACCCAAAAGCCATCTGAAGATCTAGAGTAACGCATGATGGCTGCGTATGACTCATTCCATACATCGAGGAACTCATGTTCCCCTAGCAAGATACGAATTCAGCTCATCTTATGAATCAAAAACAACTTCTGCCACCCACCGCTTAAGATATACCACTTGAGAGCGTATTCAAGGAAAGAGTCAATGCCAGCACCGACTGAACAAATTTGAGGAAATGTCCAGTCCTGAGACCGAGGAGTCAATTCTATGCAATGTAAGCCGAAGCAAGGCGCACCAACCCCAGTCCATGCATTAAGTGTGTTTCCTACTAGTCCAATATCTGATCGACGATTCCAGAGAGCAAAGAAGGCTTTGTAAGCAGCTTTCTCGAATCTAGGGTCCCCAGTAAGCCGACTCAAAGTGGCGAATTCGAGGATAAGGGATCCTGCACCGGCAGTACCTGGAGAAAGCATTCCGCTCTAGCATGGACAGGGATATTCACTTTGTCGAACTCACAGGTTTCGAAGGTCTCGCCTTCAGGAACTCCATGACGAAGATTTATCTGCAAACACTCAGTCGCATATACAAAGCTGAACGAACCAATATCACTCACCCTCGCAAAGGGCAGGCCAGTTGGAGTAGAGAACGCAGGCAGAAATCTCTGTCCCAAGTCATGGGCCATGGTAAGGAGCTCTCCACGGTACCATGGTAGTTGGAATGGGCCTGTCCGGCTAGCGAAGAGGTGACCAGAAAGTAAACCCCCGAGGACACGGATGTTTGTCTCGAAGAGCTGGGGTTTGGTGTTGACGTCGAAGGATACCCAGTCGATGACCTTGCGAACGGCGTCCTCGAACCCAGCCTGGTCATTAAGCACTACGAAGGTGTCGAGCGAGTCTATCAGCGTGAGAGAAAAGTTGCCAGTAACGCCATTGTGTGCGGCGTCTTCACTTGAGCCCGGAAAAGCCACCCATATGAGGAACGCCCGTTGAGCTCGGAGTTGAGGAAGGAGCTCACCGAGAAAGCCAGTCCGGACCACGCCCTGCACAGGATAGGGGAGCTAGCTACTAACACATTAAGATGACTTTCTAGCGCTGTTGACGGAGGAGACAATACCTCATCTAGTGGAAAGGCTTTACATGCGTATTAGTATTGATTGAGGACAGTGTGAGCTGGCCATTGGACGCACCGAACTCCATGTAGCTAGTATATCCATGATACCAGAGGTCCCGCACTTGCTCACTTGGAGAATTGTTAACCAGTTGTGATGTATGACGTGCTAATTGCATACCGCATCTCGAGTTTCCGCTGGGACGTCCATGTAGCGTGAGCAACGATGGGAGTAGCCGTGTTGCCAGAACGGTATAGTTCAAACGCAACAAGGACTGCCAGAAATATTTCTGGCCATCGTAATAACCAAGTCATCCGATGTGTCGTCCTCCGACAGGGAGGTGGGAGGAACGCTTGAGAGCCAAGCGGAGTGGTTAGTGTTGTAGTAACGGAACGTGATCAAAGACGTGGCGCGTCTCGCTGACGGTGATGGAGTGACGTGTTGACGCTCAACAAACACATCGTTATGTCCAAAGTCATCAATATCTCCGATGATTTAGGAAGACTTCTCCTCGAAGGATGGGTGTGTTAACAGAACTAGAATCTTCGCACTTCGATCGTTCTTATAATGCTTCAAGACACTCTCCGATCGAACTTGTTCTCGTGAGATATGTCGCGGTGTCCCACTGCTGCATTCTCCCGAGGGACGCAACGCGGTCGCTTGGTTTTGTCCTAGTTGCGAGAGCACTTATCGTGGGGAGTCTTCTGCCTTCATGAGTACTCGGCTAAATACCGGACTTTGCAGCAGTCGATGACCCCAGCCCTGGTCAGTCTGAACCGCAACACCCCTCCTCACCCAGTCTTTCGCCTAGCACTCGCTACTCCCGGTCTTCAACGCCGCCGACAGAAGCGTCTCACGATCTAAGCTCGCCCACGTTTGTCCTACCTCCGGAGACAGAAGAGTCGATCAGGCGACGGCAGCAATCTGACTTTGCCTCAGCGGAAATTGGGAATCGACTTTTGAAGGGATGGGCTATGCTTGCCGATGAATGTCCCAGGAGCACTTGTTACGGTATCCCGTTGGTCCGGCCTCCAAGAACCAGTCGCGACAAAGACCCTTCCTCAAAGGTGTGCTCATAAATACGTGTCATCGAAGAAAACTGACTTCTTGCCGGAATGCCCAACAGGAATGTGTTGTTTGCGGCACTGTCTACGTCACAGAAACAGGGACAAAGACGCAAGGGTTGGATCCCTTGGCCCTTGGTAAGCCATCCAGGTCAAGGCAGGAAGAGATCACCACCTCCAGCGTGTCTGTGGAGGGCTCAAGTGCAACAACCAAGGGCAAAAAGAAGGCATCTGAGAGCCCTGCTGTACCTGTCCGTTCTTTGAAGTAGACATCTCACGATTGCTGACGATGTTGTACTAGGTGGTCACATCTGTTTCGCCTGCCGTCGGGATTCCGCACCCCACTATCTCTGCGTTTCCTGTAACTTCATCGCTATACCGAGATCCGAATCTGTCTCTGCGAACTTCCTCCAGCCATGCGTTTTCCGAGGTGGGTTCTCCGCTAAATGAAGCCATGTCGCGCTCATTTCGCATCCATTTCAGCCGATCTCAACGTCGGATCCGGATGACATTCTTATTGGCTCGGGTAAGGCTCTTAGGGCCACTCTGAGTGCCCTATCCCAGAGGCTGCTGTCCCTCTCCGCCCAGCCAATTCTTGATCCAGTTACCATCTCTCAAACAGCAGATGCCATTGCCAGAACAGGGCAAGCCCTGGCAGTTATAAACACGTTAAGACGCAGTCAGGAGTAGGTAATGGGCGTGATTGCGGCGATGCTGTGAAGAGTTGGAAGCGGCGTGAAATGGGCGCGAGGCGTGTTGCGACATCCAACTCTGTGACAAAAACTGGGGTTCCATAGTGCGTTGTATCAGTCTTATTGCCTTGATAAGAAGCCTTCGTCAGCTATCAGTGTGTCTTTATTGGCCCTAGGGCATGCGATGTCCTCATGTCCTCCCCGTGCGCACTCGCGGATTTTACGCCAGGGTCAGGGGCGCTCCGTGTCCACGAGCAGGTGATCGCATCCCCTGTAATGCATGGTTGGCTCATGGTCTGGGCCGAGCGTAAACGTCGTCGTAACGCTGGTATATGAGACCGGCTGGTTGCGAAGGGGGTGTTCACCCCACATCAACCCTCCATCATGCCCCTCCTCAACATGTTCAGGCCAAGGCGGGGACGCTCAGCTTCATTGCCAAGATCCCCAGAGGGCTATTGGCATGACGCTGGAGCCCACGATCTGTATGGGCTACGTTCCACCTCAGGTCTTAGTCGCGCAGCCCACCACGCTGGTACTAGGGCACCCGCCGCGCCTCGCTATCCATCACATGGCTCTGGCGCCGAACGATACGCCGAGTCTTCAACCGATGACCAGGTACGCAAGCGAACCCCTCGCCGCATCCATCCCACTCATCCCTCAACGACTCCACCCGATCGACCCTAATTTTTCTCTTCCGTAATACGTATACCGAAAAACGCAACCACAATCACAATGCATGCGTCGAATACACAGTCCTGGCACCGAGTGGAACCATCGGATTATTACCAACGCGGCCCACGCGACCGCGATCGCGGCGACACGGCGTACTATTCCTATTCCGACGACGGCACCGATCGACGCAGCGACGCGTCCGGCGCACGCGGCGGACCGTACCCCTCGTTTTCGAACACGGAGTCCTCCCGCGTCGAGAGCCCCGTTCCGACGGTGCACAGACATGACCCATCCGGGCTCGGCAGTCGCATGTACGAGCAATTTGGGGGGCACCAGCCTCCACCTTCGAACTCGCATGCGCGCGCCCCTCCGTCCGTGACTCGCTTGGACTTGCACGAAGAAGAGGATGTCGGAGCGTTCGAGGGCGCCGGAGGCTACGATCGACACCGGCACGCCTATCAATCGTTCGCACCCGATCCGCGTCGTCATCGTCATGATCCTCCACACCGCCGGCCATCCCAGCACGCCTACCAGGTGCGTCTTGCATGCATATCCCCCCCTCCCCCTTCTATCTTTCTATCTATTTCCACGTCCCATCTGACTTTTCGTTTGTCAACTCCGATCTCTCTCGAACGTAATGATCGTATATGGATAATTAGGTACCAGCGCACATCACGCTCCCTTCTGACAGCAGTCGCTCGGACGTGCTGCAGACGTTGGACGACGGGAAACGCGTCCCGGTACGTGATTTCCTATTGTTGTGTATCAAATGGGGTCCCCTCTAATGGTCAGGGGACCCATTGATCACCAGATCCCCCGTCAGCCCATGGAACGAAATCGATCCGGGAACGTGCCATACGTTCAAGCTACCAATCCTGAACGTACCTACTACATCGTCCCTCCCGGGATGAACGTCATCTTCCGTGACGAATACGGGAACGAACTGAAGCGGCAAGTCGCCACCACCCCTTTGACCTAGTACTAAAACGCTCATCGCCAAATACCTGTACTATCCTCCAGTGTCGGTGACTTTAGCGAGAGCGAGGACCCCGAAATGTACGACGAAGCGCCGGTAGAGTTGACCGATGAACACGGACGCATTATATACAAGCAAGTCATGACGCCCTCGTTTTTTTGCCGCGAGGCAAGCACTAACAATAGGCTGCGCTTAGGACCGGAGAGAACTATACTGATGAAGGATCCTCGGATGTAAGCGATGCCACCTACCGCCCGAAGGTCGTTCATTTGGGACAATATGCTCCGAGGGGGTGAGTCGTTTTACCCTTTAGCAGGTCTGATCATTAATGACTGGTCCAAGCAGATCTGCTGCGATGCCGCGACCCACGTTCCCGATCACTATATCTCTGGATCGACGCGGTCAACACCGGAACATACGGCTGTGAGTTGTATTTACTTCCCTGCCGGACAGCTCCCTAACGCCGGTGCGATCAGGGAGCATTCCGAAGACGGCAGTTTCAGCAGCGGATCTCCAGAACCATCGTTCAACCCTCGCTTGTCCCACGCACACTCAGAGTGAATACCTCTGATTATATTGCCTTTTTCCCCTCGCTAATCATTCTTAGGGGTAACCTTGGCGGTCATTTTCCACCCACGAATTTCGGGCCAGGGAATAATCGATCACACCTCGATAATGTTAGGCTGCGTACAGTATACCCATACAGGAGCTAAACTAAACCATCGTAATCGTTTGCGATCAATATGTTACGTATACCATATGTTGTTTATCCAGTTAACCATAGTTCTGTTGTATATTCCTCGTGTAAAGTTTTTTCTTTCAATCTCAAGGGACTAAAGTGATCGAACATCCACCGAGCTGGGCAGGCAGAAGGGCAGGCAGCTAACCGAGTAAGCGCGTTATATTGGCCCACTTTTGTGATCCCAAGTCCTGGTGTCGAAGCCGCGATATCGATTGTTATTATAACAACCGCGAGAGCCTAGCTAAGTGTTAAAATAGTGCTGCAGATGATGTTGGCAGGGCGTACAACAGTGATCCCCTAAGCTCTTCACAACAACGCTGCAGACGGTAGCCTGAGCTAGGTCGAGAACGCTCGACTTGTCTACGAGTGCGCAGTTCATAAGGGTGATTTCCTCGATGGGGTCGAACAATCGCCGCTGATTTGCCGTTGGATCAATCCTGGATCGAACGAGGTCGATTAAGGCTTGACCAGCCAGTTGCTCGCACCAGCGGAGATCGAGCCGCTTAAGACGGGGACATGCGCCCGTGAGTCCATGAAGGGAAAGCAATGTGTCGTTCGAAATCTCCGTCTCATGCAGACGCAACTCCTCCAAGAGTGGGAGAGAACGGAAGCATTGCACGAAATCATCCCGGCGGATGTCTACGTCGTGAAGTTCTAATAACTTAATCGGAGGGTTCGATGCCTTCAGGAATTGGAGAAGGGCTTCGCCTGTACCTTGGTGGAGATGATCCAACGGCGACTCTGTCGACCGAAGGTGGAGACATCGGAGAACGGGGGTTTGGATATGTTGCAAAACTTTGCTGAAGTCGGGAGGTGCGTCTATGATCAGACGCTCCAGACGATGCAAGTGCGTCTCCCGTGCAGGATCCTCGTTACTATAGATAATTTGTGCGAACTCTCTGGGGATAACAAGAGATAGGCTTCGAAGAGCCGGAAGGGTCCCCAGTATCTCCAAAGCAGCGAACAATGACGGTCTCGAAGATACAATGTCACTTAATTGCAGAGACAAGTCAACAACTGTCTGGGGAAAGCTGGCCGGAAACCTGTTGGACACGATACGAGCGCAAGAGAGCAAAGGAGCATCGGCAAAGGCATCGTCCAATCCCGTGAGATCGTCTACGCCTCGCTCCGTTGCGACGCCTATGGAGAAGCTCATGAGGTCGAGAGTGTGCAGATAAGGGAAAGGGCGATTGCATTGGGATAAAATATCGTTGGCTTGCTGGGCAAATCTCGTGTTCAAAGTTACAGTGCGCCATTGAGGTGCGTGCTCCAACAGGAGTTCAAACGCGCCGATAATACGACGGTTGATGACCCGTACGTCGACGGTGATGCAAAGTGGAGATTGGAGTGCCCTGGAAAGCCAGAGATGTGTCTTTGAGATGGGGTCCAGACTCTCGCTGGTGAGATGGATATGCGACCAGACGCGTGGGACGAAGCTGGCCCGGCGCCATTTGGCGCAGACGTGAGAGACAACAACAGGGGCATTGACCCATCCGCCGGCGGCGCTGTGCTCGAAGATGAGGGCGAGGACGTCGTCGGGAGCCCGGTGTGCTATTGAGATCGATCCTCGATGCTTCTCAATGGCTTCTAGATGGTTTTCCCTCGTCGTGCGGAGCTGTTGGACCTCGCGGAGAAGGTTCTGGATTTTGATATCTATTGATTCAATTTCGACTTGGTGAGTGCGGATAGTCGCGTGGACGGTAAAAATCTCGTCTGCCATCGCCATCGCCATGTCTGTCGTCGGGTGACCGTATCCAGGGATATTCAAGTTACTAACGCTCGGAGGGAGTGGGATCTAGAGGTCCTTCTCAGTTCAAGTTTGTTGGCATCACGATGTTCGGGAAACTCCAAGCGACCCACTCACAGTACCGTACCGGCGTTCCAAACGTCACCCGAACGACAGCCTGAGAATGTCGCGTAAAACGACCTCGGGGATTATGGACCCTGAGTCCTTCCGGTTTGAAGTGACCTAGACTGGGACTGGATATAACGTAGTAGTAACTTGGTGGTGTCGCGGCAGTTACCAAGGCAGTTTGGGCTCAGGGTCGAGAAAAAGAGTAGGTAACGGCTCAAGGCGACTTTGCGCAGGTGGCGGGATATAAATACATTAGCCCGATGGCGCTAGCAAGCTGCGAGTGAGGAGCGCGGTTGGGTTTTGGTGCTTTGCATTACTATTGATGATGACGATCATGACGACAAATAGATTTGACCAAATTGGGCGAGATAGACGTATCGTCGCAGGCCTTCTGAACGCTGATCTGTCCAATGTCCATTGGCAGAGCCACTCCCCTGGATTCGCTGCCTTCTCGCCACCCGTGCTTCTATAGACCATCTGGAATCTATTCGACACCGCTGTAGTCCTGCCAGGCAGGCTGCTGCTGTGTCAGTGGTCCATTGCAGCACGGCGAGGCCAGGTTTGATAACAGCCTGAGACCAAGTCAATGGTACTCGTGAGGGTAACGCCGCTATGGCTTGAGTGCAGCGGGTTTGGTCGTGATACTTATCAAGGCAGCACTATCCGAAGCATGAGGATCTCTAGAAAGGTGCGTCCACCCCATTCGAGAGTTTTACGTATTCTAATTGTCAGACTGCATGTTGGCGTTTCCGGACTCTCATAGATCTCATCGACTTGCTCCCAAACTTTGGACGTTGAATGGACCCACTACACGTAGCCAGAGACACTAGTACTTTTTATCTCATAGCGGTAGTTGAATCAGGATACGGTACGTCAAAGGGGTAACTCAGCACAGTAGACGCCTCCCGTTCACTTGAGAATCTTCTGAGATTCGTACCTCAGCCGAAGCATATATACCAAGATGGCCCGATTAGATGCCATCTGTATGGGTGGATTAATATTGTTACTTTGCTAAGAAGTTGAGAATTCCACAAAGGCTAGGATCAATCGTACACAATGATACACGATTTCTTTCACTGCCCTTCCCTCGTGTTCATATTCAAGACATGTCGACGACAGCACGGATGCAATTACCGTCCTGGAGAGTTTACCGTGAGGCAAAATCACGAGACAAGCAAAAAATGTATTTACATGCATGGCATCAAAACCGTCGTTTATCTCTGCGAGCGTATAGTTATGCGTGACATACTCGTCGACCTTCACGGTTCCTTTCAAATAATCTGCGGCAGAGAAAGAAAGAAAGAAGCCAGACCGGCTTTTAGCACAGCATAGATCGAAGGATATAGACTCTCACCCTCGACGATTCCAGGAAGCTCGGTGCGCCCTTTCACGCCCCCGAATGCAGTTCCGCGCCAAACGCGTCCGGTGACCAGTTGGAAGCTATCATGTCGCTCAACAACATGACACAGTACATCAGACTAGGTCAAACTCACGGCCGCGTGGAAATCTCTTTCCCTGCTCCGGCAACGCCAATGATGGTTGAGACTCCCCACCCCTTATGGCAAGCCTCGAGCGAGATGCGCATAACGTCAACCTGTAAGACAGAGCCGCGTGTCATCAAAGAAGTGTCGGGGTCCATCACTATTGTTGGGCCGGGTATGACTCACGTTGCCAGTTGCGTCAAACGTAAAGTCGAGTCCACCGTCCGTGATCTCGACGAGGTGATCTTGAATCCGCTTTCCGTCAGGCAGGTTGCCCGGGTTGATGAAATCTGTCGCGCCAAACTTGCGTGCCCACGCCTCTTTTCCGGAATTCACGTCGATAGCGATCACGCGCGATGCCCCGACAAGGTTGGCCGTGTTGATGCAGCTCAGGCCTACGCACCCGCAACCAAAGACGGCAACCGTCGAACCCTCTGAGTCATATGTGAGAGGTGAGAGTAACATTAGCCCTTATTTCGGGGCAACAGAAGAGAATCAAAAGCGACGCACTGACACCAGATTGTTTCGCAACGGCACCCCAGCCTGTAGTAATGCCACATCCCAGGAGGCAAACCTTGTTTAACGGAGCTGTTTCATTTATGGCGACAACCGAGACGTCGGCCACGACCGTATACTGGGAGAACGACGAGACTCCCATCTCGTGACAAAAACAGCCTTAGTAATAGACAAGCGATTTCGTCAGGTGATAAGAACGCATACAAAATGGAAAATCTTCTGTCCGTTGATCGAGAAGCGGCTGGTCTTGTCGGGCATAAGACCCTGCCCCTGAGTAGCACGCACTGCGTGAGAAAGATTGAGTGATCAGGGAAGAAAGGAGAAAATGTGATCGTGGACCTTTGCCGCAGAGGTTAGTCTTCCCACTCTTGCAGAACTTGCACTCCCTGCATTCTGGAATATGAAAGTCAGAATCTAGGGTGATTATCAGGAGTGGCAACGCATGTACAGACCCGCGGTATACAAGGGGATCACATGGTCCCCCTAAAACATAAGAGGCAGCGAAGTGAGGTGTGAGCGTGATTCCGGAGGGAACGTGTGAAGCGTACTACGCACGACTTTCACACTGGTAACGCCTTCCCCCACGGATTCGACCTAAGGGAACAGGCAACAGTGATCCATGTGGATCCCCACAGGTTCTAGAGGAAAGGATACGCACTACTCCCCCGCCCTCGTGCCCAAGGATGATTGGGAACGCTCCCTAGGAAAAACAATGACCATGCATGAGCCTGAGAAAGTGGCATCGGAAACCAAATCACTAGTATTCACCTCGGGATCCGAACCACTGCGTGTGTACTCATCAGTGTGGCATATACCTTGCAAAGATAAAGTGCGTCAAAGGGGAACGCGGGAGAGAAAAACGAGTCTGTGGAAAGCAACTTGCCTGTATAGAGGATTTGAATTCTCACTTCATGCGCGCGAGGGGGCTCGACCTCGACGTCCTCGATCTTGAGCGGCTCGCCTGCACCCCAGCATACGGCGGCCTTGCACTTGATGACCTTTCCGATAGTTTCGGACATGCAGCTGGTATCACTCGAACGACTTTATCGATGGCGTGGTAGTTGGTTGGGAAATACTAAGGGCTGACTCACACGCATATTTATTCTTTTTCCCTCATCGGCATCGGCGAAGCATACAGTAAGCATAACATAAATGTGGAGCTTCCACGAAACACGAATGTCCCGGGTATACCGGCCCGACGAGGTCTCTTCCCAGGACGATCTGCGTGTCCACCTGTAGGCTTACGATGTCCTTTCAGAACATCTACTACAAGCGCGTAAGTCCCCTTTGCCTCGCACACACACGCACGCACACGCAACTCAAAAAATCTCACTCACATCTAATAATCCCGCGCGAATACAAAAGACCACCGCAACGCCCCGCGCGTGTTTCGTCTGCTCCAAACCGACGACCGTCTGCCTCGCCACCACAAACGCGGTCGACTTTCTCTACTCATGCGAGGCGCACCTTTCTGACAGGGTGTTCGCCACCGAGCTCGTCGATCCGGCTGCCGCCTCTGTTTCCGCGTCATCTTCGAAGGCGGCGGCCGTGAGCCAGGAGGAGATCGCGCGCGTCAAGGCAGAGTGGGAAGCCAAGGAGGCACGGAAGAAAGCCAAGGAAAAGGAGAAGACTGAGAACGGTGGTAGTGGTGGGAAGGGTGTATCTGCAGGTGAGGGTGAGGGTGAGAAGGAAGGGGATAGAGACGGGAAGGATGGCTCAAAGTCGCCATCGCCGCCTGTTCCTGGAGGGGTCTCCTCCCCTGCTGTCGGCCCTGGTTCAGGTACCGCGACGCCGACGCATAAGCGATATAGTCTTCATCGCGATTTCTTCGCTATGCGCCAAGCGGAGCACAGGCGGAAACGACAGACAAAGCAGATGCAGGAGTTGGCGCCTAGATTACCCGGCGCTCCCCAAGGGTCTCTTTTGGGCTGACAGCTGTACCAATGGCACTGATGGATTATCCCCCACGCGTGGGTCGCATACTGTATTGTAAATTTGGCACGTATCAATAATGAGGTTTATTAAGATTATGGTTGCTCATAAACATCTTTTAAGACAATACGATGAGAACGGATAGAAGGTAACAATATTAATGCGAGCGAGAATCCGTGCGTTCATATTCTTTGAATGCTTGTTTTAGAGCTAGCCAAGTCGTCCTCCCTGAGGCAGTGGCGGCGGAGTCATGGTCACAGTCAACGCGAGGGCGATGAGGGCGGGAGTGCTTGCGGTTGGCCTTGTGTGTTATCCCTTCGCGCTGCGGTGCTGAGGCAATGCAAAAGCGATGGTGGATGAAGGAAAGGAGAAGCGATGTCACCGGTCGCAACGGGAGTCGAATGCCGAATGCCCAACTTGAACTTGAAGGTCACGCGTGGCCTCACACGGGGCCTTACACCAGCACGACGTGTGATCGTGAAAGTCCGCATTTCTGAGTAGCGCGACGTCACTTGGGCCACGGTAGAAATATGAGAACAAAAGAAGGGTGACAGAATAGGACGACACCGTCACATGCTCGTTTGACAATCTGCTGCTCTCTTCTTTCGCGCTCCGGTGTGAGGAGAGGGTGCACCTGCACCGGTATCCGTATCACTACTACCGCTATACCCGTGTGTTTGACCCGTACCGTCGTATATATGAATGGGGTATCCAACATTTGCTAATGAACAGTATAGACCGTCATTCTTGGAAATACATGACACATTCAACTAATAGCATGCGTAATTTCTGGGACCCAACCTAGCTTCACTAGGATGTCCAGCACCTGCTGTCCTCGTAATGCTAGTGGATGTCCCTACCAACAAAAGCGACAAGATTCATCACCCATCGTCCCATGCCAGATCGAGGCCGCGGCGAGGCCAGTGGGGCGGAGCGGTAATACAACCGCTGAGCAGGTACACTCATCAGAGTTGCTAACGCCGCACGCACAGAATCTCGTGTTTTCGCCCAGGTGTATGACAGTTCATCGAGTTGTTGGAGAGCGGCTGTACCGGAGGGTACGTCGTCAGTACGGCTATCCCTGACTACGACCCAGGATGACAGATTCCCGAGCAAGGTGTTGAGCCCGAATATTGTCCTCTGTTCCAATGACAGCGCCTGCTTGTAAGTAGATTCGAACTTCCGCGGGCCTAATAGAATGTAATCGTTCGAGTATTCGTCACCGTGAGGTGTGTCAAAAGATGTCAATGGGTACGAAGACAGACCTTGGATACAAGTAGCACTTTCCGCAGAAACGCTTGATACTTCGAAATGAGGTCTCATCGCGCGCTCCAGAAGATCGGGTGGTTCCATCACGACGGAGGACGTGGGCCAAGCGGTAGGGGGGGAGCAGAAAGTGGCCACGAGCTCCCCGTAGTTGGCACAGCACCGTAGAAATTGAAGGCACTGGTCTCTGTTTCTTGTAATTGCGAGGCCAATGTTCAGGATCAGAGAAAAGCCCGAGAATGAAACTTGTATTGATGTAGCACTGGAGCTTATGAGCTTCAGCTTATGTTCGAGCAAACTCGTTAAGGATGACAAGGACGAGGCTGTCGTCCTTATGTCGGCTCCCTGTACAGTCGATTTGAAGGGCTGCTAAGCGGAAAAAATAGGCGGAAAAGAGAATGGACAAACTGTAGAGGCGCCCGCGTTGTTCTGGCGTAAAATTGGAGCATCGCCGATTGGTGGCCCACTCTGGAAAATCAAGTTGGTCGCTCGGAAATGCGATATCTGGAGTATAAGGAGTCATACCTCCCAGTGCTCAATGGTTTGTTGCAGGCTTGTATGGAAGTCCTTCCAGTGCTCGACATCGCTTGGGTCAACAAGGCGCTTCTCCAGCGCTTTAGCCGCATATCGTATCTCCTCTGTCCAGAATTTCTCCATTTTCAAGAAACATCGCTGAATCTGAATCAGCACGAAGTCCACCTCGCTAAACAGGTCAAAGTCTTTTGGAAGGGGTCGCGATAGTGCTGGAAACCATAACCCTCAGTATTTAAACCTAGCAAATGACCGAAAGAATGCTTGCCTGTTGCACGGACATGCCTCATAGGAGCAACTATTCCAGACTCGTACGACTTTCGTAAACCAACTGCCTGTTGGCGTAACGCGTTTGCCGTATCTAAGCGCTGTTCTAGCAGGTCTAGGAAGGAGCTCTGATGTTGAATCTCGGCAGAAATGTCGAGCAGATATTTATCGGCATATTCTTCGCTCAGTTGCAAAAATTCAAGGCAGCGCTCTTGTTGCATCTTGAACGTTACACGCAACCTTCGGACTTGGCTTGATAGCTGAGGTTGGTGTTCCGCAGGAGCAGAGGATGTGAGGTCCTCCAGGCGATTAATGAGGCCGGATAGCTTATTCATATGTTTGACCCAGGAAGACAGTATCGGGTCCATTTTTTCCGGGGGTCGTTGGAAAGCGCTTCTCATCCGTCGGTGCTCAAGTCCGCGCGTATGAGCATATTCGGAGATGTGATCTATCAGCAATGATAGCATCGAGGAACGGCATCAACGAGATGACATCTGCTTGGACGTCTAGTGTGACGCACCAATAATACCAGGGCGGTTGGAAGGACTGGACCAAACAGGCTGTTCCGAAAACGTGTCCTCGTGGGTGCGATATTCGGAATATGCACCCGGAGACGGCATGTAGTCTACCCTCTGCTTATCGTGACCTGCCCCATCCCAGCAGGCAGGGGCATGCTTGCATGTTGTGCTACAATTCGAGTAGGGAGAGGAAGGGCGGGAAGGGCTATGGTCAATGACAGAGGATGCGACGGGGTTGAGAAGTTCGGTTATGGAGGCCTGCTTGTGGGCATGAGGGCCTTGGAGGGTCCCATTCATCGCTGTCAAAGACAGCAGATCCATGCAGGGATTGGAATAGCAAGCGGGGTCAACGATGGAACCCAGCAGCGTAATAAGGAACACTCACACGTTCGCTCATCTGAGTATGATTGTGTGATAGTTGGAGAACCGCCGTAAGATTGCAAACCATCCAGACGCTCTGATGGACTGGACCGAACAGAAGATTCAGAAAGCCTTTCCTCGTGGGTCCGGGGTATGTGGGTGGGACATCTGGAATACACACTCGGAGAGGGCGCATGGCCTCGCCGAGGCGGCATGTGGTCTACCCTCTGCCTATCATGACCAGTCCCATCCCAGCTGGCAGAGGCAAGCTTGTATGCTGTGCCACCATTCGAGTATGGAGAAGAAGAGCGGGAAGGGCTGTGGTTGACGGTAGATGATGCAACGGGATTGAGAAGTTCAGTTACAGAGGTCCGCTTGTGGGCGTGAAAGCCTTTGGAGGGTCCAATTCATCGCCGTCAAAGATAGCAGGCCCATGCAGGGATTGGAATAGCAAGTGGGGTCAACGATGGAGTCCAGCAGCGTAGTAAGGAATGCTTACACGATCGCTCATCCGAGTATGATAATTGTGTGATAGTTGGAGAACCGCCGTAAGGAGGCAAACCATCCAGACGTCCTGATGGACTGGACCAAGCAGAAGATTCGGAAAACCCTTCCTCGTGGGCCCGGGATATGTGGGCGTGATAATCGGAATATGCGCCCGGAGAGGGCGCATAGCCTCGCAGAGGGGGCATGTTGTCTACCCTTTGTCTATCATGATCTGGTCCATCCCAGCTGGCAGGGGCGAGCTTGTATGCTGTGCCGCCATTGGTTGTCCTATTGGTAGGTGGGAGCATGGGGGGATGTGTATATGGGGTAGTTGGGGGATAATGATGGCCATTCGAATAGGGAGGGGAAGGGTGGGAAAGGCTATGGTCGACGGCTGAGGATGCGACAGGATTGAGAAGTTCAGTTATGGAGGTCCTCTTGTGGGCATGAGGGTCTTGGAGGGCCCCATTCATCGCTGTCAAAGACAGCAGGCTCACGCAAGGACAGGAATATCGAGTGGAGTAAACGATGGAATTAGAGGAGAGGGAGGAGGAAGGATTGCTCTTATATATCGTTGCAGGCCGTCTCTGGGTCTCAAATCGAAAATTTGTCTCCGCTTGCTTTGCAAGGTGAATGACCAGATGAAGTCAACTTCACGCACCCGCTCAGGCCATCAGCAACACGTCCAAATACTTTTTGTCCTTTTTTCGTCCTTTTTTGCCTTTTTTTTATAAAAAAAGCCCAAAAAGCAATATCAAAATGATATTGCTTTTCATGCTTTTTTGCCTTTTTTTACCTTTTTTTATAAAAAAGTACAAAACAAGTATTTGGACGTGTTGCTGATGGCCAGCGTGGCCCAAACGTGTTGCACTGCCTCACCGCTGCGCCTTGCGTAATATTCAAGATGCCAGTTATTGCGGGCAGCATTGTTAGGTTACAGGTGGTGTAGCGATGCTCTGAAGGGGACCACACACGCAGTGAGTTCGAGAAGAGAAGACGGGCACATGGACCGAAGGTCCCACATGGTCGTGTAGTGCAAGAGAAATATGGGCGTTGTTGCTCTCGTCCATCAAGGACGCGACCCTTATTTGTTTGCGAGACAGGAACCTATTTACATGTTAGTGGCATTAGACGCCAAAAAGTGCTGGTGCGAATGCTGGGTGTACATGTGGGGCGCTGAATCCAGAAGGGGATGAGAAAAGAAGGAGAAGAGGGAAATGTACAGCAGCACGTGCCAGTTAAATCACTTGGGTGACGAGGCAGTGCATGTCTATGGCAAGGTTGCGGAATCTGGACCGGCAAACCGCTCACGTTTTTTTTTGCGTCCATCTACGTTACAGAACCCCACGTTGCACTTCTAGGGTGTACACATGACTTGCTACCACCACCAGACGTTACAGTGACCCTCTCCCGTTTAGGAGGTCCTTCCCTCCCACCATCTCCCATAATCTTGACAATATGGAAGGTTAAGAAGAAGGATGGAAAGGGGTAGTGATGGGAAGGGACTACACATCTGCGGGTGAGGGAGATTGGCACATGCGCTTGTCGCATATTATAAATTTGCCACATATCAATAATGAGGTTTTATTAAATTATTACTCGATATGCGTCTGAAGATCTACATCCATCCAAAGTCATGGCAATACGTGAATAAGTTAATGTATACACCTACACCCACACCCAGTAGAGGGTATCCCCTATTCCGTTGAGAACGGGTTGCACCCGCACACGATCGCGCGCACAATGAAACTCAGGATGCTCCCTACTACCAGCCCACCGACCAAGCAGAAACCTGCGATCGTCGCCGCAATGTCGACGTCCTCCTTGTGCCCTTTCAGCCGTGGATTGTGTTCAAGAGACGGGGCAGCAATCTGGCACATGGTCGACACGTAGCCGTTGGTGATCCCAAAGACAAACAACAGTGCCAAGTACATCACGTCCGAATTGATAATCGGTGGTATCGACGGTGACGACGCGTCGCGTTGGAGGTTACATGCCAGGAAGAGCGGAATGAAGAGCGTCCGCGCGAGCGAGAGAGCGAGGAGGCGTTTCGCACACCAGACGAGGAGTCGCGGAATACCGCAAAGGTATCGACCGAACCAGTCGCCTACGTTGAATACCACGAAATGAAGCGAGCTGAACAACAGTGGGTGTGTCGCAGGATTGGTGGGAACAATCGATATGGTAATGGTGGGATAGACGGACTGTATGACACATAGCATCGGTTAACATTTACTTATAAATGAGGAGGGGGGGGGGGGGGGTTGGGATCACTCACAAGGGTGACCATGAGAACGTAGGCAATTGCGGCTTCATATGTTATGTTTTTGCGTGCGACATTCAGAATTCTGTCCCACAATACCTTGGAATCTAATGCGCTATTCTGAGGACCGCCGATGAGGGGAGAACGGGTGTCGGTTGAGACGGACAGTCGACGTCGCATCCCCGGCTCGCCTTCGATTGGCACGACGGCTCGAAACGAGGGCAGCCGCGTCATCCAGGCATTCGCCGCTCCACACACGAACAGAGACAACGCGGCGATTCCGAAGAACAGCCTCGCAGACTTTGTCTCTGCCACACCATCCGCGGGACCAGCTTCCGACGAGTGCAGCGAGCTGGTGGCGCTGATGAGTTGAATCGTCGAGAGTGTGACGGCCACCACCGCCTGGCCGGACATCAACGATTGGAGGACCGAAGAGCCGAAGAGAGATGCCACGGCTAGGACGGATGTCTGGAGATATGAGCCCGCAGCCGCTAGCGCGATCCCTGTGCCGATGGTGTACGCAACGAAAGCACCCTCTGGGAGGTGCACGAAAGTGCTCATCGTGAGGAGACACGTGAGCAAGGCAAGACAGAGCATTGACCATCGCGTCCGCTTATCCGGGTCGACCTAATACAAACCAACCATTACAAATGTGAGCACCCAAGGGCCGCTGGGGGACGAGAGGCGGTGAGACATACCTTCTTTGACGTTACGGTCGCGTGCGCGAGGAAAGTAAAGTTGGAGACTGTGAACGTCGTTGCGAGGTATGAGGAAAATGTGCTTCGGATGGAGGAGCGTTGTAATTGCGAGAGGAAATACGGCTCGGCCGTGATCATGACTGAGTGAAGCGCGAGGCGTGCATTTCGTCAGAAGGCGGGGCCGGGGCCACACATACGACAATAAAGCCACGAGGGGCATTTCTCTGGACGCACCGTTCCAAGGCAGAAGGACTGCGGCACCGAGCATGAAATGAATCCACTGTATGCGATTATCGACGGGCGCATTGGGAGGTATATCCTCGTCGTCGAGTATGGATTCATCATCATCGATATCCTCTACGGCCGTTACCCCTTCTTCGATAGCTGACGGGATATTGACGTCTTGTGCGAGGTCTGGAGACTGGGGGAGGGCATGATATCTGGCGTCCGTGCCAGAGAGGGAGGAGGAACGAAGTCGCCCTAACATGGTTGGCTTGGAGAAAGGAATGGTCGGGGTCGTGTCCTCGTCCGTGGGAGGAGCATAAGTGCTTGATAAGGCATCGGACATGGTGCACTAGACGAAAGAATGATGCCGGAAACGGTGTAGTCGGTTTATGATTGCAGGGAACCACGCCACGCAGGCGGTGATAACATTCGGAAGATGTCATTCCACGGCACGGCAAGTCTAAGCGCCTGTCATGTGCACCATTCTATTTATGGACTACTCTACCGACAGCTAGCTAGTAGCAGCAGAGACTGGGATAACTTGGTTCGGTGCCTCTTCAAGCACCAAATTACGCAGCCGTTCGTCCTGCTTACGCTCCTTCCTCGCCTCCCTCGCCCTCCGCCTCAACAGCGCCGCCTCCCCACCACGATGAATCCACCGCATCTTCTTCTCCTCCCTCCTATCCGCCGCCAGCCTCTCGCGCCACTTCCACACCGCCTCCGCCCGCGCCTCGCGCCGCGTGCGGCCCTTAAGATCCTTCAGCTCCCGCCGCACGTACTGCGCGAGCAGCTCGCGTCGCGTCGTCAACGCTGCCTGCCACCGCGCCTGCTTCTTCGCCCGACTGTGCGGGTTCGACAGCTCCTTTTGCAGGTGCAGCTCCATCGGCGTCGTCGCGTCGTAAGCGCGGTTTTGAGGGTCCAGCACGGACTGGATGTACCCGTTCTCTCCAGACTTGCTCGCGGGTTCCGCGGTTGCGGCGGCTCCAGTCATTTCGGAGGAGGGAGAGGGAAGCGCGAAAGGCTGGTAGGTAACTGCCATCACATCTTCCTCTTTTGAGGTGTAGAGTGTAGCTGCAAATCCATTTAGCGTCCACGTCGATGCACAAAGATAAAGATAAAGTACGGCATACATTCATATTTGGGACGCTCTGGTCGCTTTGGCCAGGGGATTTTGATACGGTCCGAGATGCTAGCAGCGGTAGGGAGCCTGGGTGTCGTAGCGGCCGCGAACCGGTCCCACTCGTAGCGTGCACCCATGGGTTGCCAATATGGTTTCGAAGTACCAAGACGCGTAGCAAAGACACTACAAAAGTCATTTAAGGGACATCTAATCAGCAGCCAAAAAAAAAGAGTATGTAGTTGGTCCATACGGAAGTGTCCTTGGCTCCGTGACCTTGCCTTTGGGTGGGAACTCAAAGTCCCCGATGAACAACTGGCATCGTGAATAATGCACGTTTTTCAAGCCGCCTTCACGCCTCGTCTTGATTGTGCGACGGGTATCAGAGTTAAAACGAGAAAGTCGAGGAGAGTAAACGGTGACGTGCACGCACATTCGACGGCAACCCCTTGAGATATACGCGGTTCGAAAGTTTGTTGATCTTCGCAACTTCGAGTACCTGGCCCTCTTTGTCTCCAATGAGCCTCACTCGGTCTCCCGGCACAATGTTCCAATATTTAATGCGTTCTTGTGGTTTGACTGCTTTGACCAGAATGTCCTTGAACGAATACCGCTTCAGGTAGGTGAGAGGAAAGGGCTCCAGGTGGCGAAAATCTCTGGTCCATGGGTTGGTCGTGATTGCATTGCGAACCTGCGCTGCAGTGAGAGGCATGACGAACACAATGACCTGGCTGCAATGACTGCGTCTGTGTATGAGTTTCGGCTGACTAATAAGCGCTCATACATATAGTTGCGTCTCCCCAACGCAAATTACGGTCTATTAGCGCGATGCTGGTAAATGGATACACTGGGTACAAAACCAAGTTACAACACGACATAGGAGAGCAGTTCAATGCAAGAACGGTTGGCATGAAGGGGGGGGGAGGGTATCTTTTTTTGTTTCGTACTATCCCACTGGCACTGGCCGTGAGGGCTGCGTCGTACTACTCCAGGCGACAGAGGAGGAACTAGGTTCTTCAGATTCGAGGGACTGCAGAAGAGAAGAAAAAAGAAATTTTAGCGAGATTCAGGGAAGAAGAGTTGGAAGAGTCAATGTCCTCACCTCTAAGAGCATGCTCACGACACCATCCACTTCGGAAGTGGGTATGCCCCCGCAGCCAGCAGCAATCAGTCGCCGGTACTCCGTCATTCGTCCGCCCGTGCCAGCCTCAGCCTGACAGCGCACAAACTCATCAAACATCTCCTTCCGGCGTTTCCTGTGCTGTGCAAGTTCCTCCCTCAACGCCTCGCACGCTATCCTCAGCGACTCGGGGTCTTGTGGCATATCTGCGTGCAGCGCGATCAAGTCGGACACGTCTTCCTCAACCGGCGACATCTTGCGCTTCGTCCCCATGCCAGAGCCGAGTTCGCCTTCGAACACGGACTCCTCGAGAGAGAACAGAGGAACCGATGGCAAAGGAGGTAGCGCACCCCCCGCAGCATCTCGCACGGCCTTTTCACGCTCCTCCTCGTCCTTGACCCACTTCTCCCATCCGAGGCGGTATCGCTTACCCATCTTGGCACTCAACTCGGCTTCCATATCTTGCAGCGTCGCACGCGCCTCGTCAAGGCCCTGGCACTGCACTTTGAGTTGGCCCACCGCCCGTTGAGAGTCGAGGATCTCAGCCTGAATGTTGCCGAGGAGAGCGTGAGCTTGATTGAGATCCCGTTCCTTGTCACGCAGCTCTTGATCGAATGAAGCCGCTAAGCTGTCGAGCATGCTTGCCATATCCGTGATTGCGCGCGTGCTCGCCGTCTGGGCGGCAGTCGAGTGGTGCAGGGGCATATGATCGCCGTTCGCTGGCGCAAAGGCATAAGGCTCTGACGCTTGCACTGGCGGGTAGGCTGCCTGTGCATTGCGGAATGACATTGCGAGCGCACGCGATGGCATCACCGGTGAGGAACGGAAGCGTTCGTCTTCAAGGATGTAGTCTTCTGTGCTCTTCCCATCGCGATTGGCAATTTTTGGGTCAGCGTCGTGGTCGATGAGCAGCTTCACTAGGCGCTTGCTGCGGCACCGTGCAGCCATCGTAAGTGCTGTCTCTCCGTCCTCGTCCTGGAAGTTGATAATGTCCGCAAGCTCGCGCGGATATTCCGACAGCCTGTTCAACACTGTTTCCATGTAATACCGGGCGGCGTGGGTCTTTCCCTTTGACATAGCTACGTCGACAATGTGGTGGAACACGGTCCGATTGTAATTGTCGATGTTGAGCGTCGAACGATGCAGGAGTTCGTACAATTCTGGGAACTTCCGAACATCGTAGTTATTCGCAAACATGACGCTGCGCATAAGCGCCGTCTGCCCCGATTTGTTAACTTTGAAGACATCTGCACCTGCCGAGAGTAGAAATTTGACGATGCGGATACGGCCCATTGCACATGCCCAGTGCAGCGCGGTGTGCCCCTCATCGTCGATGGCCATGTTCGGGTCTAAGTCAGGAGGCGGATTGATGAGAATGGGAGGGATTTGGTTCGAGTCGGAAATAAAGTACTCCAATATTTGGTCACCGTAGGACCTGTCGTCAATCATGCCATTTGGCGCTGTCGGAGGATCCATGTCGGCCTCATCCCCGTGGACGGACGGTTGGTTGCGTCGGGGCGCGCGGCGCCTGCGCGAGTCTGGAGAAGGGGAACCGGGGACACGATCGAGCGAATGGGCATTCGGGTCTGGTGAACTTCGGATGGGAGAAGGTGTGCGCGAGCTGGACGAGGCGGCAGAGGGGGAAGGCGTCATAGACCCATCCTCAGATCCACGATTCTCATTGCCCTTGGGATCGGTCTCATCGCCGACATCACCTGCCTTGTGTGCACGGGCATTGGGCACGCTGCTTTCTGTGCCCGTCCGGCGCGGTGGACGCCCGGCCGTGGGCGCTACGAGATGTTTCGGGGCGAGCGGTGGGCTCTTCGCGGCAGGCTGGAATTCGATGATAGGTCGCAAAAGATGCTCGCAGTTGTATTGTTTGGCGAGCTGCAGCCCACGCTCGAGGGGAATCCAAGTGCCTGATGAAAGATTGGATTAGCACCAAGGAAGGTCGCACGGAAGGTCGGCCATGGTGACATACCTTGGTACTTCCCGTACCCACCCTGGACCTTTTCGTGTTCGCCTTTCTGGACCTCACGTTCGAGGACACGGGTGCGTTGTGGCTTGTCGAAACCCGCGACCTTGAGAATCTGGGTAGCGTTCAGCCACGAATCAGAGCGTCGACGCATCACCGCGACGCCTTTACACATCCTGTACAAGGAGTAAGACCGCGAAGACGCGCATTGATGTCGTCTGTTAAACGCACAACTCATAGACAGGGATTCCGCTGTAAGTGGCCTGTGTGACGCGGGTGAGATGATGGGGAGCGTGTGAGGGCAGTAACAAGCAAGAAGCACCTTGAAAATCTGATGAGTTTCCGGCATTGCTGATGGCATGCGTCACAGCGGGGGGCTGTTCTTGACGTCGCAAGACACACGGTGTGAAAATATCCACGCCGAGAACGAGAGAGAGAGAGAGATGAGAGGTGTCGATCGAGCAATGTAGGACGCGTGCTAAAACAAGTATAAACAACTCTGTCGCGAGTACCCAAGATGGCGTTGCATCATATTATATCCAGCTCATCTTCCGTCATTATCTTCATCGTCCACCCCCGCACATCCTCATCAGGTTCATCATCAGCCCATCCAAAGTCCTCCTCGTCTCCGTTCATCCGCGGGTGTTCCACAATCTCTTCTTCTGCATCTCTTCCCGTCAAAATATCTACTTCCTCTTCTTCCTGCTTCATTTTTCGCTCTGCCAACACATTCTCGTCCTCCTAAGAAACGGAGAAACCAAATTAGCTCACCCTATCCAGGGATGGCGAGAAGAAACTTAACGATATCGAATTCATCTTCACGTTCTGCGTACTCCACGTTCTCATCAACCTCTTCAAAACCACCCGCGAAGGCCCCCCAACGTTCGGGTGCTGGGCAGTGCCAGATGAGAATGTTTCCGTGATTCGTAGTCGACACGATTGACGGCTTGCTCGGATGCCACTGTAAAAGTAATTTGTACTTTAGACGTCTGAATACACGTTAATGAATTGGCGTACGTGAACATGGATAAGGGGTTCCCGCCCGCCATCCAGTGTGCTCGCAAGCTGGCCATCGTTTGCAATGTCCCAGATATAGATCTTGTGTGAGGCGGGGTCCGCGGCACCTCCGGCTAGCCATTCGCCATCAGGGCTGAAGGACATCGCATGCCATGCGGTTCTGTTGATGGGGTCGCTGAACTTATGTGTAGGCTCGAGCTCTTGCTCAATGTATTCCCCGTCAGCGCTTGGGGGTAGATAGGTGGGTAGAGTGAACTGGCGGAGGGTTCGGTCTGAGGAGTTTGTAACCAAGCGCCTGTTCATTCGGTAATCAGCGATAAAGGACGTCGAATCCTCAATATAAACTCTTACCGGCCAGACTTGGCGAAGTCGAAGCCTTTCATAACACCCGCACCTATGATTTTATGGCGGGCAATCATCTATTCCATGATGAGTCATTCCATATGAGCCAGACGAAGGCGCAGCTGACCGTCTTCGTTCTCGTATTGAAGACAAGGATAGACCCTGTAGAGGTCCCAATAAAAATATGTCGACCGGTAGGATCAAATTGAGCTGCTGTCATGGCCGACCTGTGATGCACTGAACATCTGCATAAGGGAAGTAGTGGTAATAGGAGAGCACACCTTGACGAAGCACTCGACTCGTCATCGCTATCGTCTTGTACCTCCTCGAGCTCGACACGCACACGATGCTTTTTCCGGAGATCAACTAGATAAGCATCACCGGTTTGAAGCAAAGCAAGAATAATCTGGCTGAAAGGGGTTGAGGGTGAGGGTGAAGCATACGATAAAGTGCCCACCTGTTCCTCGGATGGAAAGAAGCAGAGCTGACAGAGGCATCGAATCGGATGGTGGTTTTTCTCTGAGGGGGGTCGATATCTGAGGCCATGTCCCACACAATCACGTTCCAGTCCTTTGAGGACGTCAACACAAACCGCGAATTCCGCGACCAGCTTGTGAAGACCATAAATACTCACTCAATACTTGATGGCCTATACATGACGCACTCAACGCTAGTGATGCCCTTGACATGACCCTCGAGCCAACGAACTGCTGCACGCGTTTCAAGATCCCATATTGCTGCAGAACCGTCACTACGACCCGCAGCTACGAAACGACCCGAGCGGTCGAATCTTGCGAGAGAGCATTGCGAAGGAAGGGATGCCTGGACGGCAGTAGGGTACGTGATATTGAAGGGATCTGGGTCAATCGTATTTAGCGAAGAAGTGAAAGAAACAGCATGGAAAACAAACTCAATAATGAGGTGTTCATCGCCTATCGTCAGATTTCTGTCTTTATAGTGAGGTACAGCACTCGAATTTGAGGTGTTCACTCGACATTCGTTCCGGCAGATGTTTGCTTGTGCTTGTGACATGTTCGGGCCGCGTCCCCGTGCACCTGCGTTCTACGTTCTAAACCCTGCTCAAGCGGTTTGCAACTTACGACCATGGCCACACCGACCGATAAAAGATTCATCCTAAGCGACGAGTTTGACGAAAGCTCTCGCGCTAGTTCATCGAAATCGGTGTCTGAACAAGTTATCAGCCATTCTGAACCTTTGACTTTGGACCATGACATTGGACACATCGACGGACTGGGCGAAGGAATGGATGCAGATGGTTTCTCAGGCCCCAAAATTGTCAAGCCGTTAACTCCAGAAGCACTAGCTGCTTTCCGGACAGCCCAAGAAAATGCTGGGGTCATCTATATCTCGCGGATTCCTCCGGGCATGCAACCCACGAAAGTGCGGCATCTCATGAGCCAGTATGGGGAAGTGGGTCGTGTTTATTTGCAAAAAGAAGGTACGACAATAAGCGTTCAATAATTACACCCAACACCCAAACCTGATACGTTCACAGACCCGAAACGTGCTTATCTGCGTCGCAAATACACCACCACTAAGAAACCACAATATACGGAAGGCTGGGTCGAATTTAAAGACAAAAAAGTTGCTCGATCTGTCGCGGAAATGCTGAATGCTCAACCTATTGGGGGTAAGAAGGGAACGCGATGGAGGGATGACGTATGGACACTCAAGTACTTGCCAAAGTTCAAATGGCATATGTTGACTGAACAAGTCGGTAAGCATCAGCCAAATAGAAGGAAACGTGCAAGAGCACTGATCCAATTCATCATTCTCAGCCCATGAGGCGGCAATGCATACAGCACGGCTGCGCCTTGAGCTCTCACAATCAAGGTCGGAACAACGCGAGTATCTGAAGAATGTGGAACTCGCGCGAGTGCTTGACAAACGCGAGCAACGTAGTCAGGCTGCGGGTAAGGAATTCAAAAGAAAGGAAGTCAATAAGAGACCGGAAACTGAGAATGGGACAAAGGATGGCATCGATGGCAGGTCGAAAAGACTACGGAGGATGGACGAGACGAGTTCGTCGCAATTAGCAAGTGTGTTGGGGAGCGTCTTTTGAATATTGTAGCGGAGATTAAAGTAGCGGTGGCTGTCAATGCTGAGATTGAAGCGGAGTTTGTAAATGGGTTGACACGCGAAATTCCCGTTCGAGCGTCGTTTCTCGCATCGCGAAACTTGCACTGAGCGTCGCGGCTGCGTTGAACGCAACGCCCTCGCACACTCTCTGCCCTTGTCTTCGCGCTTTCTAAGAGGTCTGTTCTTCATCATGCTCGCTCTATCTGCGTTCATGTCTCTCATCTACAACCTTCTTCCTTTGTCTCCTTCCTCCCCGTCACGTCATTCAGCCCTCTACTAAAAATGTCTTGGGCTGCATCTGCTTATCTCCCCTCTCGTCGTTCGCGTTCGCGTTCGCCTCACCGTAGTTCATACTCTACGAGGCCTCCATATCCGGACCATCATGGTCCCGACCCTTACCGGAGCGACTGGGATTCGTGGGACAGGGAACGAGCTTATGCCATGGAACGAGACCGTGCTATGTATGATTATGGTCGCCGTGGTCGTAGCCGAAGTCCAGAAGATGGTACGCCGTGTTCTACTCTACCTCCTAACTAGTGAGTTGATCGTATCGAATGCAGGCGTCCGCAAACGTAGACGCTCCACGTCACCCTATGAACGTGATTCTCGGCCCAGATACGACGAGTATGGTAGGTAAAATTCATGAAAGATCTCCAGACATAACAATGTAACTGTTCTCTCTCAGACTCCAGGGGTGCTGGTTACAAGTCGCCCAGGCGTTCCTCGTATCATAGTCAGCCTTCGCGCCGTGCACCCCCAGATCCACATACCCTCGACTATCCTGCATCCTTGAAGCAGTATGCCGAATGGTTTCGGTTCAACTTTCCACAAATTGCTGCGGAGGAGGACAGCTCCGATAAAGCCGCACAGCAGCAAGCTGCCGACGGATCAAAGCCCCGAAATGGCATCAAATTGCGATGGGAGAAGTACAAGAAATCATTTGCTGCCCAGCAGGTGCATGGATTTCTTTTGTTCTCTCAAAAAAGTGATTGACGCTTTGTTTGTGTTTTAGCTGCAAACAATGTTTGATCATCACCGAAAGTCACCTTGGTTCGCTGAGAAATATGACCCTTCTGCCCAGCACGCGTACCTACGCAAGCGGGTCAGGAAGGAAGGCTGGAGGGGTCGATTGAATACCTTCTTAGAGAGTCTTGACGCTGGCCTGTTTGACCCACAGTCTGGCAACCTTTATCAGCCATCTTCTCCGAGGCAGTCTGTGGCTTTAAAAAAAGAAGAGGCGAAGGATGACCAAGAAACGCTCCCTGACCACGATGGCCTGGCACCCGTCGATGAGTCGATGAAGGTTGATGAGGATGTGATTGTCGAGGTTGAAGAGGAAGGTGACAAGTTGGATACAAATGGTAAAGGCGTTGAGAACGGAAAGAGGGACAGCCGCGATCGGGGTGAAGAAGTTTCCGTAGCTCCGGAAGGCCACCAAGTTATGATTCGCACCATACCGCCAGACATTGGGCGTGTGAAACTAGAAACCGTTGGCGTAAGTACCCTTTGTCGTTGATTTCAGGATAATGTCTTATCAAGCGCTATAGGCCCTCGATACTATCCCTGGCTTTATCTACCTTGCTTTGGGAGATCCTCTTCAAAAGCGCAACTTTTACCGTGCCGGCTGGTTGAAGTTTCACGAGGATTCCGACATTAATTCCATCATGTCAGAGCTTAGTGAACGAAAGGTGGTTCAATCATGGACCAGCTTGTTTATCATTCTTATCGCGTGTCCTTTCTAGATCGATGGTTTCAAGTTACACGTCCTCCACAACAAACAGCCCTTTAAAAATCGGGTCCGCTACGCACCGGAAGTGGCGAGTCGCCCTGATATATTACAGAAGGATTTAGAGAAGGCGCAGAATTTGCTCGTCCGTCTCGAGGCTGAGTACCACGCGCTTCGAAAACTTCGCGTTTTATCCCGTGATGAAGTTGCCGCTCTTCCGGAAGGTCCCCTGCGGGAGGACATGATCACACTTGCCGAGGGTGAGGAGGACCGTGACGACCCTGAGCCCTCGAAAAGTACGCTTTCGGCAATTGAGCAGCAGATCGAGAAAGTCTTCGCGGAAATTTCGCAGGACGGTTTTGATGAAGATGATTTGAAAATTCGCAAGGTGAGACCGATGCACTCTTTGCGTGCACCCCCCAGCCACTGAGCCCTGCGCAAGACGGTTATATCACTCGATTTGGTTCTGGCAGCTCTGCGTCATGCTTTTCATACATGCTATTACTGCGCTGTAACCACAGATCACCAGGAGGAGCTGCAGCGCAAATGCATCCAACATCTGAGGAAGCCGCTATCCAAGGCGACGTATGATGAGTATAAGGCCAAAATGGCAGAGAATTCTGCAAAAGTCAAGGAAGACAGTACTTTGCAGGAGGAGAGTGACATGAAATCGAAGGAGAATGAACCATTCCCTGAAGATCGGGGGAAAGATTCGGCAACCAAGGATGAGGATTCGCGTGAGTGGAAGAAGAGTGGTATGTTTTCATTATTTTGCGTTTGCCACTTTTCTGAGACTAGGAACAGAGGATCGCTGGGTTGAGTGGTTGGAATCCAAGATTGCACTATTGCTTGACCGAGATTCCGTTGACCCTCGCGCTTACGGTGGCAAAGCTTACGATGAGTGAGTTACTCCTAACATGTAGTTTTCTGCAGTCTTACAATCCAATCCACTCAGAGAATTGTCGAAAGTCGCTGAGCCATACATTAAGCAGGAAGATGAAGGCAAGTATCGTTGCAAGACTTGTCAGAAGCTGTTCAAGGCTACATCTTTCGTGGAGAAACACATCGCGAATAAGCATCCTGAGCTTGTTAAATCGCTTGATGAAGTAAAATGACACGACCCGTTCAACGAGTTTTGTTTACTGATGTCTTTTCCCAGCTCCCGTACTTCAACAATTTTGCTCTTGATCCCCATCACATACAGCCATACAGTCATCTGCCTCAATCTGGAGGCGCAGGGCAGCAAGCGCCACCTCAAGCATATGGTCTACCTGGACCACCTCCTATTCCACCCCCCGATTACATGCGAGGCGCCAACGGTGGCGTGTTCTACTCCACGCCATATCCACCTGGTGGTTTCCCCCCTTCAATGAACATGCCTCAGCACTGGGAGCCATACGCTTATTCACACATACCAAACATAGCACTCGCACCGCGCCGTGATGAAAATACTTCAGGACGGCGTCTGAGTGACCGTATCAGTGGTTATGCGCCAGGATCAGAGTACCCAGTCGATTCTCCGACGACAATACCGGCTTCCGCCGGTTTACCAGCCAAGCCCCCTGTTAGCATGGATCAGCCGCTAAGCGATGAGTCTCGCGCACGCAGGACCGGGGGTAACCGCCGGAATACGCGGGGGGGCGATTCAGGCGGACCCCCTCCTCCGCCTCCTCCGGATGCGAAAGAGGATCCGCGCGCAGCGGCTGGGAAGAAAGTCAGCTATCACGACATGGACTTGGTAGCAGAGGGAGATGTTGAACTGCAATACTGAATATTATGGTATGCATGCCCCTTGACGTGATGGTCATTAGTAGCGAGTGCCTCTCTTCTCAGTCACCCTCTCTCCCAAATCGTCGTATTATTCGCCGGTTTTCTTTGCACTTCACACCTCACATACATACATTGTTATTCATAACTCAGTCTTCACTCACAGCCACGACTCATTCAACTTCAGTTTTTCTCTTACGAGCGCACTGTATTCTCAGCGCTGAAATATGCTTGGTGACGTAAGGTTAGGCGGAGATATGTTAATCTGTCATTGTGATATACGATTTCACAGAATAAAAAGTGTGGTTCTGGACGTGCCTACTGGGGTTGTTTTGGTCGCCGTTTCATGCTTTCACGGACGTTCATGCATGTTCATGCCTATGAAGTTTGCAATGGTGAATAGAAAGTACTATTGCCGATGTCATTGCGCTGAGGACTGCAGGTCAACGGTGATATGAAATGGGGTTTCAACCCCTACCTTCAGCGCTGAACCTTAGATTTTATAGATTTATGGTTAAGCGATATGAAAGGGCTACAGCTCAACGTGTTTCTACGTGTTCAGTTAGGTCCGGGCCCGGGGTTGGCGGGCACTTACTTCCACGTTCACAGCAATCTACGGGCGTTAATAAACCTTAGTCCATGCTGCCTCAGCGTGCAGTCCGAACACACGTAGAACTGCTGTTTGGAACAAATGATAATAAACAGGGCATGGCCGTAATTTCCGAAAAAAGTCCTTTCGTAATAGCTAGTCATGATGCTTCACGCACGATGCATGAAGCATCATGACGTGGAGCGCCCCTAAGAATGATGGACAGACATATCCGCCAGCCATGAGGATCGAGGAACCCCACGGTGGGTGCTGCTTGCTTGTAATGTAGCCGTATTTGAACCTACTGTACTCCCACCGAGGTTCTATCACGGGTTAGGCCGTAGCGGGAATAGCGCATAAGCAGGCCTGTGATCTCTGTTTTTCATATGCGGAGGTGTTTGAGGGGCATACGATACCTGCGCTGCGCGGATGAGTGAGTAATCTCGAATGATGCACTCCGCTCCGGTGCTGACGTGTGATGAACATGGAAGGAGGCACGAAACGAGTCCGTTGGTTGCCCATTCAGCGAACTGAACGTGAAAGACAATGGGAGACAATGGCATGCCCCTTTTGTCGAGCTCTCCAGGCTGGCATGCTGGGCTGTTTTAATACGTGGCACTTCGGTCACTCCTGCGTTGTGGCCATCATATTGGGATACACATACTGTTTGGGCGCAGGTCTTCATGACAGGATCTTTGTCGGGAGAACTATCACCTGGCACTGTGTTACGGTTCATCAACAGATCTTTGCGCAGAGCCGAGATAGAATGGAACTCTGGCTAATTTTATCTCCGCTGGTGCAAGGCCCTGGAAAAAGGTTTGGGCGAGTGGAAGTGCGGAGTGGAACGCTTTATCTTCCGTCAACGATCTGAGCTAGTACGCTTGTGTTGTTAATTTTAGACATGATGCGTACGCCACGTCGTGGCATAAAATTTGGCCGCGGGGCTTTGCGGTTGTTTCCCGAACAGTCATAGCCTGAATGCGCGCGGGCCGTTCCCAGCATTCCTAATGTGCATGTGCATGGGTGCATAGGTCTCGACGGACCTAGATGGCAATAGGCAGCAGGTCAGTCAGCACATTAGAAGTCCAGACAGTGTCCAGACATAACGGTTGCTCTGTGACCTGTGACCGAGCGATCTGCCCATGCGGGACACGTTGTGAAAGTGGAAGGAGAATGGCAGTACCCTTGCCAACTGATATCGAGGAAGCACCACGTGCTTCGAAAACATGCGGAAGTGCTCGTCATGGTCTGATCACAGGCATCATGCCGATGACTTGGGAACTCGCAATGACGAGAGAAACCGCGCAACAGACACGAAGCTGAACAATTGAGACGTGAATCCTGCCTGACTAGAGAACGAAACATACGGAAAGGACGGACAAGGTGGGCCGTCTCAGTATGGGAAGTCGCCCTTTAGCCACTAGCATTCCTCGGAACTTGGAAGTTGCAAAGGGGAAGTCAGCAAGAGAGTAAGAGCACTCCAGTAAAAGGCAGACCGTGTTGGCAAGTGAGATGTTGGAAGCCTAGTAGCGTTGTTGTACGAAGGCAGGACGAGTTAGAGTTGATAAGACAGGTCACGATCCGTGAGATGGCGACTTGGCGACCAGCTCAGTTCCGCGCTGTTGGCAAACTGCCAAACCATCCCCTTCAGTAACCTTGCTTCGCAAGGGCTCATATCGACCCCCGGCGACAGAATCCGATTCAATTCGACTCCATACACAGTTAGCTTCTTCCTCATCGCTGGGTTGTCCCTCACCCCGCTTCAATTCCCGGTGGGGTCTGCCCAGCGACTTCGGGACCCTTTCAGCTATCAAGACGACGACAACCCTTCCATGTCCACTCCACCACAACTTCCTACTGTCCGCCTATCGACAGTGATTCCCGGCGCCAGTGGCGAGTCTTCCCCTCAAGATTCTGTGGTGCTGGACCTTCCTCCTTCTGGCAAATTCGGTTTCGCGTGGCCTGCAGACGCGGGTCCCGCCCCGCCCCTTCCGTCTGTCGCCGATCGTAACATCTCCCTCAGTTCTTCAGATGCGGATTCCGTCCCCTCCGAACACGAACCCGAACCCGAACCGGAGGAGGATGCGGAGGTAGAAAGCATCAGAACCAGGCGATGGAGCATCGGGGCTGGAAAGAAGGCATACGAAGACGGTGAGGGATCGGAGGAATCAGACTTTACCACTCCTTCCAACCGACTCAACCTGGACAAAAACCCGTTAGATCAGGCGTCCCCTCCTCTCCCTCGACTATCGCGCGCGTTCTCCGTACCCTTGTCGTCCCAGATCGGGTACTTGCAGAACCCCAGGCGGTCACCGTTGCCGCCACCACCTAGTTCCTTTCCTCCTCTCACAATGCATCCATCCCCCGATCTCACTCACTTTCACGAACTATCACTGGAATTGGCGGACTCTGTTCAGATGATCATACAAACACTCCTTCAACTGTCACCCCCGCAGGTGTTTGACCCCGCGAAAGAGCAGTTCTCTGCCTGTGCCTTACCTATCCCTACCTCTTCCGTCTCAGCCATATTCACTGTCATGAAGAGCCTAAATTATATGTCCGCGAATATGGCCACTCTTAATACCCCCCTTTCCTCTCGCTCGCGCGACCCATCCAATCAGGCGACCAACGAGGATTCTTGTAACCCCACCGTATCGAATACACTGTTACGCGACTTTGATATTGGCGAAATTTTACAAAGTGTTGGTGATGCCCTCAGCGGGATGGCTGCTGACGTCGGCGTTGATCTCGTCCTGTTCCATGGGGATGTTGGAATGAAACACATCGCCGTGAAGGGGGATGAGATCGGGATCTGTTACACCTTGTCACATGTCAGTCTATACTCCCAAGGTTTGCTGTTCATCCTGATTTTCTGCCCAGATCGTACGCCAAATCCTCGTCACAGCTCATCGCGGAGACTGCGTCCAAGTTGGTCTTTTCTTAGTAGCCCCAATCAGTGTATCGCTAGAGGCAGGAGAGTCTCCTGTCTTTGAGGTTCCTCTGGATGCTACAGAGCCTGCCGATGCCGCCGCGCCTCCAGACCCAGACTCCCCTCTACGTTGCACCTTTCAGGTCACCCACAACTTCGCGCATAATATACCAGAGCCCTCTCTCCATCCTGGGACGACTCACATCCACACAAAGCCAAGCCTGGATTCTCACATCCTCCACCGACTTGTGCACCATGTCAATGCCTCATTCACTCGTGAGCTGACGGAGACAACATTGGTCTGCAAACTATCTATGACCCTTGAGCGGGGTTCTCCTGCCGTTGTCAATCCCGCCATCGTCCTATCCGATAATGACCCTATTCTTCAGGCATTTCCCGACTTAAAGATATCCGAGGAACCTACCTTGGAGGATCTCGCCCAGTTCGTTAGCACTTTGAAGGGAAAGAAGGTCTCCCTATATGCAGATGCAACAGGTATATTCGCTCAACACCTTACGAGCTATCTGACATCATGGGGGCTCGATGTCAGCCATGCGTCATCTGACTCGGACATCGAAGCCTCACCTACTCGAGAGGCGCTAAACATTCCGTTGGCTGAGCATCCCAGCGAAGCACTCGGTGGTGGCTCTATTCTCCAGACACTTGACGAGCAAGAGCCTCCACTATCAGCTCCCCTCACCCCAAAGGCCCCAAAACAGTGCCCTTCCTTTATTCTGATCGATGATGATATCTCAATACTTCGAGAACTCCTTCGTAAACTACGCGCCGAACTTCCCCATCCCTTACAATTTTCACGCAAGCGGCCAAACCTAGCGGCTAATCACAGGCCACGATCTTCTCCCCAAGTCGTTCGTGTCGTCGGACACTCTTCAGCCACTTCGTCGCCAAGGAGTTCGCCTGTCATTATTCACTTCACCAGTCTGGCGAACTTCAAGCTGGTGAAGGGGATGCTACAGTCTGTCCTTGGGTCGAGCAATGGCGGTATTATTCGATTGCCAGAGATTATGGTCATCCCAAAGCCCGCTGGTCCACGGCGCGTTCTCACGGCGCTGCATACGGCTGCTATGAAACCGATAGTGGATCCTTTCTTCTCCCCCATCGCAACATCACCCATTAGCCCTGGGTTGTACCCTGCAGCATCTTACTTCAACCAGAACCTTGGCCCCAAGTCACCCATGTCTCGACCGTCGTGCAGTCCGCGTGGATATTCTTACCACTCGATACGTTCCCCAAAGGCCGCTGCCGAACCGACACATGACAGCTTCCCATTGCCTCCATCTCCGCTAGGGTTACCCGAAGGAATGGACTATTTTTCTGAAGCTGCAGAGAAACTTGGTTCATCTCCCTCCTCCGGGCTGGTTATACAAAGTCCCAGCGGTCAACCTGCTGGTATTTTCTTTCACCCACCCCGTAGTCGCGGCTCTCGGTCGAGCTCACACAGTGTAAGTGGTGAGAACGGCACGGCCTCATTGCGAAGCAGCCGAAGGCACTCTGATTCGGCAGAGAGGACACGTCAAGCAGGGGGTGTTACATTCCTTAACCTTCCCGGCACAGCCCAGCAGCGACGAAGTAGTCCGATATCACAATCTCCATTTGATGCTGGACACTCGGGCACGGCCATGCCCATGGCGGCAATTCCCGGAGGCGAGTTGCCCGCGACGTCAGGTCACCCCGGAACTTCGCCGAGCACACGCCAGGTGGCGAAGAGGACAGGCGCAATCGAAGCGTCACCGGCGAGCGCCAAACTGTCATCATCAAGATGGGGCTCGGCAAACCGTCGTCCACAAACAGAGAAGGTTACGTCGCCTTCTCCGGTGAGAAAAACAAAGCCCAGCGAACCGAGCATCGTCCCGCCAATCAGCGTTCTCATCGTTGAAGGTGTGTAAACCCTCTATGTTTTGAGAAACTAACATTGAAGAATTTGGCTAGATAACCCTATCAACCAAACACTCCTGTCTACTTTCATGAGGAAAAAGAAGATAAAGTACGACGTGGCTAAGAACGGGGAAGAGGCTGTTGAAAAATGGCACAGCGGGAGATTCCATCTCATTCTGGTGCGTCCCGCCGCCCTAGCGCTTCACGGTTTCTCACGAACGACCGCGGGTCGGGTCCGTAGATGGATATTCAAATGCCCGTCATGGACGGCATCTCCGCGACCAAAGAGATCCGTCGATTGGAGAAACTGAATGCATCGCAGGGATATCCTGGAACCCCCCAGACGGAAGGTCAGCGCACCCCATCTGATGTGTCGAATGATTCCCGCATGTCATCAAGTCCCTTTCGTTCCTCTGTCATCATTGTGGCCTTGACGGCATCATCGTTGCAATCTGACAGGGTGGCTGCGCTAGCGGCAGGATGTAATGACTTTTTGACGAAGCCTGTTTCACTGGAATGGCTCAACAGCAAAATCATAGAGTGGGGGTCCATCAAGGCATTGCAAATGTTCGCAGACAGCCGGCCAGACTTTGTGAAGTCCGTCTCAGCTGGTCAGACCGTCCAGGCCCAGAACATTGCGCGCCGGTTACACATGCCCGAAGGGAGAGTGTCCCCCTCACCCAGTCGACCTATGTCGCAGCCAGTGACGTCTGGTGCGGTCTCCACAGGACCCTTGGCGTCCGTTTCGGATGAACCCGCACCTACTATTGGGAACTCCGCAAATTCATTCATGTACAAGTCATTTGGCACCATTCAGGAGCCGTCAAACGGAACCCCGGAACTCAATCACGGTATGTCCCGAAAATTTCACTCTCTTCACACGGCCAAGTGACCGATCAGCACACACCTAGCGGCTCTTAGTGGGAATGTAAAAGGTGTGATGTTTTCCGTCACCAGCATATGGTCCTTCCCAGCTGATAATCTCGGCTTCTCAGAGCCCGTTCCTTCCGGCGCCACTGGTGAGCCGTATGGGCGTTACTTCTGAAACCTTGTATCCACTAACTCACACGGCCCGATCTACTCAGCGTTTGCGAAAACCAATTTCCAGTTACCTGAACAATATGGGGAGGACGTAACATCGCCGTCCGAGGGGTCAGCGGAGGTTATAGTCCCTGAATTGAGTGGGCGATGATGGTACTGGGCGATCTTCGGAGTTGTTTCATCCTGGTTAAGGCCCATATTTTCACTATGGCATTCGAAGGTCGCCGGGTTTTTGCGGGACCAGTTCTGACTCTATCACCTGTGGTTTTCATTTTGGGATTTTGGTCGAGATTAGTCTGTTTGTAGGTACTTGTTCTTCTGGATGGGTGCAGAGACGACCCAGGGCGTTCTGTATGGAAGGGCCGTTGGCCGATACCGGGCGGCGGTGCCAAAGTAGGGTTTGTCGGTCGCTGTCAGTGAGCGGATCGCTTGTTGAAACGAAAGCTCAGCGCTGTTGGGCATTCCCTCAAGGGTAGTCGATATACCGCGGATGTTGCTCGCGATGACCGACATCTGACGTTTACGCAAGGCGCAGCGACGAGGCAGTGCACACGTTTGATCCACGCTGAGTGGGCGCGTGAGGCTGACTCGATCTGATCATTTGATGTTTTTCACCGTGCAAGTGAGCGGAGACAATTTCGCGGTTTGAAACCCAGCGAGGGCCTGTCGACATACACCCCCCCATTCGCTCTCTTCTGATACTTATAGACTCGCCCCAACCCTCCATCCCCTCTAATTCCCTCGTTTACTCCACTCGATATTCCTGTCCTTGCGTGAGCCTGCTGTCTTTGACAGCGATGAATGGGGCCCTCCAAGACCCTCATGCCCACAAGAGGACCTCCATAACTGAACTTCTCAATCCTGTCGCATCCTCAGCCGTCGACCATAGCCTTTCCCACCCTTCCCCTCCCTATTCGAATGGCCATCATTATCCCCCAACTACCCCATATACACATCCCCCCATGCCCCCACCTACCAATAGGACAACCAATGGCGGCACAGCATACAAGCTCGCCCCTGCCAGCTGGGATGGACCAGATCATGATAGACAAAGGGTAGACAACATGCCCCCTCCGCGAGGCTATGCGCCTTCTCCGGGCGCGTATTCCGATTATCACGCCCACATATCCCGGGCCCACGAGGAAGGGTTTTCCGAACCTTCTGTTTGGTCCAGCCCATCAGGGCGTCTGGATGGTTTGCCTCCTTACGGCGGTTCTCCAACTATCACACAATCATCATACTCAGATGAACGAACGTGTGAGTATCCCCTATTACGGTACTGAACTTTACCGACCGATTTGACCATCTCCAGCGATACCAAACGATCCATCCGCTACAAGCACTTCCTCACCCTATCCCTCCAGACCCGAACCTGCCACGTATCCTCGTCCAGAAGTCACACTTGCCGCTTACACTCAAAGACCTCCGCAAACTCCTGCAGTATATGGTATGCGTAGCGCCCATCTCTTGCCCAGACCATTCCTCTCACCCTTTATTGTCTTCTATTAGGCGCATGGCCTCATCACGCCCGTCCCACTGCGGGTGTCCCCACCACGCGTGGTCTTGTGGAGCATCAACTTCCACAGCACCCACACTTACCTCCACACTACTTGGCACACCCTTTCTACACGCCAATTCCACATCCTGGCATGCTTTATCATCCATATCTACCACCTCACCCATATCCTCCTCCCCCAGCAGCGCTGCCCGATTCCCCTTCACGTAAGCGGGCGGCGCCAGAAGAAACACAGTCTTCTAGGGGCAAGCGTAAGCGGTCGAACGGAAGGGATACTGTCGAAAGTGAGTTATGTGTCATGTTCATTGGCGAATGTACCGCCTCACGTGTTTCCCTTAGCAAATGGATCGCGGCGTGGCTATACTACTAACAAACGGAATCAGGCTGCGCAGATTGCTGCACAAAACGGTATGCTGTACCCTGGGTTATGGGGTGCCTCGTGTGTTGATTTGGGGTTTGTCATTGACCTTCCTTTTCTGTAATAGCACAACTACAAGCATACACGCCCGGATCGGGTCCGACCACCAACGATAACAGGCCGCCGGCAACGGATCGTGAGCGCTTGATGTGATCTCCTTGTGCTTCAATCGTATCTGACATCTTGCAGGCAATAACTCACGGACGGCAACTGAAAACTCGACAGGTGGAGCTAGTGGGAATGGACCCTTTCACCCTGAGCTGCAGTTCGCACGGTGTATGTCAAATAGGTACAAGACAGAAAGTTTCCCGCGGTGTGTCTCGTGCACGCGTCGCTGGGCAGGAGACACGTGTCGGTTTCAGGGCATTCGTTTTTTCCTCAAGGATGAAAAGCAGAATATCGTCGGGGTCAGCTTCGTCGAGAACCAAAAGGCTGATTCGCCGACCATGAAGTTCCCAACGCGATGGAATCGGCCGCTGGACGCGGTGTATATCAAGGAAATTAAGGTATGGAACACTTAACCTTACGCCGAATAACCGTATCGTAAATTAACTAATTCCCCGATAGCTTACAGTTGCTCGTGCCCTTCTTCCAACGTTGAAGGAGGAACAAGAACACCTCCGTAAACCGGAAATCATACGAAGACCGCGAGACAGCGATGTCCGAGCGACTTGCGGTGCGTCATTAATTCAAGTTTGTTGTTGTTCTCGTTTTGTGATACTTTCATTTCCTACCAGATACATGCATGACATCGATCTTTTCATCATCGTGGATGTGCCGGCTCTGCGGACGCGAAGCATGCGCAGAATGTTTCGCCAAAGTCCGCGAGTTGACACAATATCGACCCGGTGCGAGCGACAGCGAGATCGCAGCTCTTCAGGCGAAACGCGAGTCCCATGCCCACACCAATCCTTTCTTTCTTTCCTGTACGCGCCGGAACGAGCACCAGTTCTCTGACTTTTCGCCCATGTCGCGATTTGATAAGACCGAACTGGAAGGTGTCATTGAGAGTATGGAGAAGTTGCTTCAAGAAGTGTCGGTGGCGCCCTCTGACCCTGTTGCGGTGCCACCTGTTGACAAAGGTGGAATCGCAGGAGAGGCTCAAGGAGGACCTGGACCTGGAAGGGAGCCAGAATCGGTACGTACCTAGTGTGCTAGTTACTACTCGAGTTCTTGGGGCAGATTCTATCGCTGACTATTTTCTTTCCTTTCTCCCTCATTTCCTATGATTTAGGCCTCAGTGGGGATGGCGAAGGCTATTGGAGGGGGTGAAACTCCTGCGATGCCGTCAGCACTCTCACTGCAGTCGACATCAGCCCCCTTAACCATGGAAGATCCATCGGGAATCCCATCACACCCTACAAAGACCTACGCTATGAACGAGTTAACGGACACAGAATTCCGAAAAGTGTGGTCACAAGGTGCACCGCTAGTAGTCACAGGCCTTGGTGAGAAGTTTGGGACCCGTTGGCGACCGGAGCACTTCCGTGAGAAGCATGGGTCGCAGACATGCTCAATTGTGGAATGCCAAACAGACGCGAGCAAGCGGGTCACCGTTGGGGAGTTTTTCGGATATTTTGGCAAGTACGAAGGCAGGACGGATCACTGGAAGCTGAAAGATTGGCCGTCCAGCACCGACTTTAAGGCAGCATTACCGGACCTATATGACGAATTCCAAAAGGGGGTGCCGATGCCCAATTTCTGTCGGAGAGACGGGGTGCTTAATATTGCATCACACTTCCCGTCGAATACTGTGATGCCAGATCTCGGTACGTGGACAAGTATGCGTCTAAGGTCTTCCTTTGTAGCGTTGACGATGGGGACCTTCGACAAAAGGGCCGAAAATGTATGTTGCACTAGGCACGACTGATGAAGAGGGTTCGAAAGGCTCGACGCGTCTTCACATGGACATGGCGGACGGTGTGAACATCATGGTTCATTCAGAGTCACGACCGGATGGGTCGCTAGGTGTGGCCGCGTGGGATCTGTTCCGCGCAGAAGATGCAGACCGGTTGCGAAAGTTCCTCAAACGACGATTTGGAGCGAATGGACAGCATGACCCGATCTTATCACAGCAACACTATCTAGACGCTGAGCTACGGAAGGAGCTGTATGACGACTACGGGATCAAGAGCCATCGAGTATATCAACGTCCCGGGGATGCAGTGTTCATCCCGGCAGGATGTGCCCACCAGGTACGTGGCAAGGGGTGCGATGAGATGATGAGGACGATAAGATTCGCTTTCGCAGGTTGCCAATCTGGCCGATTCGATCAAGGTTGCGGTTGAATTTGTCAGTCCGAAGAATATCGCACGGTGCGAAAAGTTGACAGGAGACTTTCGGGAGCAGAATCAGAGCATGGTTTGGAAGGAGGATAGCTTGCAGCTTCGTACGATGATGTGGTTCGCTTGGCTGTCGTGCACTCGGCAGGAGGAGGAGATTGATGATTAAATTGCGATAGCTATGGGTATTGTCATTATGATGGGTTGTTATCAGAGTCGATGTAACTATTCTATGCCGATGATGTCATTGCATGTTTTCCATCCGGAAGAGTCCGAATCCGAGACCGAGTCGGGCCGAGCCGAGCCAATCGGAGCCGGAGCCGGAGTTGCGAGGCCGAGGCGAGGCGAGGCGAGGCGAGGCGATGCTCGGCGTTGCCTTGGGCGTCGGTTGGCATCGCATTGGCATCTTGGCTTGAGGCTCACGTTGCCTGCTGCGTGCTACTCCTCCTACTCGGCCACGAGTACAACCCATGCCAATTCGTGGCAGTTGTAGTACCAATCGCACTCGTCGCTGGAAATCCAACATCCTTTCAAGGACGCCTCATCTCACCGGATTATGCCAAAACCCACGCTGTTACAAACGTTACTTGGAAGACCGTCTAGGTCCTACGCTTTCCCACCCGATAGGCAATATTATTCGTCCAAGGATGACCTCGTCCGCGCAGCAGCCGCCCTCGCCTTCTCACCTTCGTCTTCGAAATATGATGCCACAGCAGCATCTTTCGACCATACTGAGGTGGCCCCGCTCGCCGAAGCGGAGCGGTCCTCGGACGATTATAAGAACGGAAGTGCGACGGTGACAGTGAACCGCAGAGGCTTATCGGCTGTCCCATCACCCAATGGGGGCATTCCACTGCCGTTTCCTCCTTCACCCCGACAGCATATAACGTCAATTTTCAATTCCAGTGACTCGGACGACGACGAATCGACGGACGACATCTTCTATACTCCTTTCTCCTCTCCTCCCACCTCCATGCTCATCGATCCCCCCATTGCTTTCGTCCCCCCAGAGATCCTCCCCTCACACTCCCCCGATGACAAGTCCTCATCTTCCTCGTCCTCCTCATCCTCCTCCACTCACTCAGTACTCTCGTGTTCCACCCCACCTACCTCGGACGAACTCCATGCCGCACTCGCCGCGTTGCAAAAACGACCGGACAGCCAGTCACGCTCGAAACGCCTCTCTGCCCCATCCAAGTCCTACGCCTACACAGACGAGGATTGGGCGAAGGAGTTTCGTTGGCTCGTCCAGTCCTCGTCCTCAAAGCGCCGCTCGGTCCTCGAGTCCGCACTTGCCCCTGCCGTCCCCAATCAGCCTAAACACCGCCCCCGCTCACGAACAGTGGTCAGCCGTCCTATCACCAATCGGCGTATGACAGCTCTGCTCGAAGAAGATGAAGATGCGACAGATGATCATCATTCCTCGCCATCCCCGCCGCACGTGAGAGGGCAGTTTTCTTCATCACTGTCACATGCGAATTCCATCACAAGCAACTCCCACGACGTCCGCCCCCCTTCACAAGCATCGCACACGCACTCACGTGCGATCTCGCTCAGCTCACGCACCGTAGAGCTTCCCCAGTTCCCCAACACCTCAGCCCCGGCTCCAGCACCTGGCCACACAACACTAACTCTACCTCGTGCTTCGTACCGACCAGAAGACCCGTGGCGAAGCCTCGGTAGTGGACGAGTCGATTTACCTCGTGATGGCCGAGCCCAGATTAGCATGGTGTCGATTGAAGTTGTCCGCGGTGCAGCCTCCTCGGTGTCTTTCCTCTCTTCAGGTTTTCGAAAGCGCAGCTCTGCTCCGCGGCCACGAAAGAAGCACGATCTTACGGGCGCTATCGCCCTTGCGTCTCATAGACCGCCACCATCATTCGTTCCGAATTCAGCTGTCTTGGTGCAAGTCGTGGCAGTTGGCCTGGAAGAGTTGGACAAGCAGATTTTGACAGACAGGCTCACTGTGAGCGACGCAGGAGGAAAGGGTGCGACGACCTTTGTACCAGGGCGCGGCATCTTGGGAAGGGCGATCGAGTGCGGATTGGAAGTCTCTAGTGAAACACTAAAAAAAGGAGAGTGGGTAATCGGTTTGCTTGATGCGAAAAAGGTCCGTTCCCACGGGTTGCGTCTACATGTTTTCCTGCTGCTGTATTGACCACCAAATATCCAGTGCGGTGCACTTTGTGAGTTTGTCCTCCTCGACCGACACCGACTACACCGCGCCCCTCAGCCTAGCATACCCATACCTAGGCCCATCCCAAATGACCTTGCACCTTCATTTTCCCTTGAATCTCTTGCCCTTCTTTCGGTTCTAGCTGTGCCAGCTTACCGCGCCGTTCGCACGTACACGGCTTCCAAGTCTCTGTCACCATCAAATGGGGGCACTGCCCTCGTTCTCCGCGGGCAAGACGGTGCCGGGGGACTTTCTACGCTTATGTTACGCGCTACTGGCGTGAATGTCATTGTCCAAGTAGATCCTTCCGCAGTCGGGTATGACGCCACTGTTACAGCACCCTCCCAACCGTACATGCTCTTCTCCGAGTCTGACGATAAGGGACTTGGGACTGGCATTCCCAGGAAGCTTCAAGAGGTGTGTGCCCGCCTGCGCGCATGGGGCGTCGAGGGAGTTTGCGTTGGCTCACCGCTGGCGGTACTCCAAAGTCTCGACATCGACGTCGATTTTGTCCTCGACACAGTTGGCGGACGCGAAATCTGGGAGGCCTCACGAAGCCTCCTCATGCGTGGCACTTCATCACGCGGTCCTGCACAGTTCACGACTATCGTCGGCGATGTAGGCTCAGGCAAGGCAGTGCCAACGACGCAGGACCACTGGCGCGCGGGTGTTCGCAGCATCAAGCGCGCCATGACGATTGGCCGCAGCAATAGCAGCAAAAAGAGCCCAGGCAGATCCTCCCCAAGCAAGACCAGGAATAGCACGTCATTGGTAAGGTCGCCCAGTTCACCAGCCGCGCCTGCCCGTCGTGCCTCTGTAACATTACCATCGCGCGTGCGGACGGCCAACTACACCTGGGTCCCTTGTGACGCAGACATTGACTTTGAAGGCGGAGACGTGCGCGACGCGCTGGGGGCGTTGTTGACCATGCCTGCGTTGCACCATCCGTCGCCGGACGTGTTGCTTGGGCTCGGAGGCGAGTACGGCGCAGGGCGAGTTTTGCCGTTCGAACGCGCGCCCGAGGCTTTTGGAGGCGCCGCGCTCGAAGGGGGTGGTTCAGCCGTCATCCGGGTCACACCGTGATAACGCCACCAATACGACTAGCACTACCGCCACCGACGCCTCCGCAGCCCGCAGCTGTCAGCACCCTGTTCCATTCTTGCTGCCAACTGCACCCTTCTTTTTATTTCTTCTCTTTCGAATATATATATTTTCTCTGAACTTCTATTCTTCTTTTTCTTTTTTACGTATCCCTCACATCATGCACGGACAAAATTCTTTCTTGCCTGCTTTTTTTAATGTGCTTAATATCATTCACGATTGCGGGCAACAGTCGTGTGCCCCAATAGACACGTCACTCTGTTCTACTTCCCCTCGAATTGTTGTTTGTTTCATCATGCTTTATCTACGTCGCGACATGTAGCCATGCCGATATTTTGGCCCATCCAACGGACCCGCCCACGATACAGTATCAATATATTTGTCCTACAGTGCTTGACAGCAAAAGTCGACAAATTTGCTAGTTGACGTATTACAAATTTTTACAACAAAATAAGACTGGGATCGTGTTCAGAATAGCGTAAAACGTACAAATCCGCTCTTTGCGGACCTTCCCGCGTACTTTTTTGGGTTGGCCAACTTTTTGGCCCGATTTTTTGATGTAAAACATGCCCCTTTCGGGGTTTTTTTGATCGGTCTCAATTAACACGGCATCAATCAACAGCGGACCAACCCTCCGGTGTGATTTCTGCTTCCGCACCGCCCATTTCCGCAGCCTTTCCCGTCAAACTTGTCGGTAAGCGTCCATGAATCGCCAGGAACGGTCGAAAAACCGTTCCACGGGGCACGCGTCGAGGCACGCCCGCAGCACAAGACTGCCTATCCAAATCGCCCCGCATTTCTCGCGCGCGACTTCGCATTTCTAAATCATTAGTTGGTTTCATGGGGGGGTTCTCAGGTGATGGCAGGTTGCATGTGTTGGCATGCATGTTCTCATATATCTCACTGCCATGTATGTTTGTATTCCATTAATGATGAAACAAGTTTTTGTGTGCATTTGTGCACAGATCTTTCGTCTTATCAAGTTTATCTCACATCGATCGCACGTGAGGCGGCTGTGTCACGTGTGACCTGGGTCTTCTAACCCCTGTCACGTGGTTACTACAGCTCGTCACGGACAATTCTAACCTTATTCGAGTATGCCATTAGATTCAGAATGATGGAAATAATCGATTTCCACCCTTTTTGGGGGGCTAACCCTATATTTAGGGTCTGGCCAACTTTTTTTTTTTTCAAAAAATAAAAACATTGTTTTTGAGCGTTTTGAACAAAAATAAAACACTCATAAAAATTTGTCGACTTTTGCTGTCAAGCACTGTACTTCCGCATCATGACACTTCATGTACGTACGCAACGGACCACTTTTGATGTCTTCTCTTTTATCCTGTTTATTATTCATTCGAACTATCACTGCCCTTTATTTCGTTCCGTCGTTGTCGGACATTCCGCCGCGATTAAGAAAGAGAAGGGGATCAATAAGCTGCTCATTTCTCTTGTGTAAATAGTTTTGCGAGTTATCATGAACGGACCGTCCGCGTGTCAAAAAATAAATATGTTATATTTGCTATTTTACTTTTTTTGTTTCTTTTGTTTGATTTCAAAAGAATTTGCTAAAGTCGTACGCGCCATCCACACCCCCTGCACTCGCCGCCTCCTTTCGTTTCTGAGCCGCTACAGGCGTCGGGGCGTTCGCAGCGGGTTTACGAGCGCGCATTGGTGCCCCGCCGACTGGTGGGCGCTGCGTACTACCCACTCCAGAGATGGCCTTTTTAGATGACGGCGTAGTAGCCGAAGGACGAGAAAGATCGGTTTTCTGCTTCTTGCTGTGTGTTGCGATCACGGGACGACGGGCAAGAACAAGGTGGGGCTTTGGTGTCCTTTTGTTAGATGACACCACCTCAGCTGCAAAGGTGACTCTCTTTGAAGGCCGCGCAGGGTCCGACTGCTGCTTGAGTATTGTCGATGGTGGTAGCCGCTTGCGTTTTCGGGGGGAAGAATGCGTGCTGGGTGACACTTTGTCTTCGTCTTCTTCATCCGCGTTCTCGCTATCGCCGTCGCCGTCGTTACTGTCGTCTTCGTCGGAGACGGACTTCTCGCCATCTTCGTCGCTCTCGATTAGCCCAGCTTCGTCCGTGCCTTCTTCGTCCTCCCCGCCCGTTCCAGATCCCATTATCTCCATCGCCACCTCTCCTTCATCCTCGTCGCTCTCGCCCTCCTCAACAGTGTCCGCGCCAATCCACGGCGTCTCGAGCACGAGAGCACGATCGTCAATCCGCTCGGAGGAGAGTCGCACGAGGTTGCCAGTTCGGCGGAGCTCCTTCCGCGGCGTGAGTCTCTCCAGGAGTGTAGTGTCGCCCGCGTATAACGTCGCCAGCGTCGGAGACACGGCAGCGGCGGTCCCCGGATTTAGTGATGCAGGCGGGACGGCGTACCGCGAGATCTTGCCGATAGACCAGTCACGCAAGACGATGCGTGCAGCGGCGGCTAGGTCCGGGTTTCCACCCTGAGAATGGAGATTGGGGACGGAAAGTGGAAGGAAATTTGTAGTTAGCGAAGGGTGCAACGATGAGGACGGAGATAGGGTGACTGACCTTTTTTATGAGCCCGTGAGCGCGGGCGATACCCACGAGAAACGCATCGACATCGCCCTTAGTGAAGGCTGGAAGACCATAGAGGACCATGAGATCTTCTGCCTCGGCACGTGAGACGATGTATGATACAGCCGGCGTGGAGTCCTTCAGGCGATCGATGCGACCCTTGTTGCGCAAAAGGACGTCCTGAGCGCGCCGTCGCTCTCTGTCTTCCTCTGCAGAAGGCTGCCAGGCCAGCCCTGGTGTATCGATGAGAACGACGGGCTTGCCATTAAGTTCGAGTGTGACTTCGAGGGCATGCGGCGTCGTCGTTGGGTAGTTGGTGGATGAGGTAGGGGTGTAGATGTCGAGTGTCGTATTGCGAGCGAGTGAATTTATAAATGAGCTCTTTCCTGACTAAA
>QFEY01001405.1:0-24359 GCA_003316435.1 Russula virescens
CCTAACTATGTTTCATTGTTTTAGCACACTGTGTTTCAGTGTGCTATCTAATTTGTTATATGTCATTTACATGTGAGCTGTGTGTCGTTTTGGGGCACACGGTAAGGGCTGGGCCGGATTATCTAAATGCGGTAAGCACGATAACTCGCCCCGGTCGTGTATTGTTGTGGAGTGATTACGGCCGTGCACACTCATGTGTGCGGTATCTTTTATTGGGAGGCATCTAATTACAGACGCCTTACAGATAGACAGGGATCAGCATTGCTGTCCTCTATGAAGAGCAGGTTTTGCTGCATAATCGGAACAGTCTGTGATTGTCGTAGAAGATGAATGATGAATGGTTCTGAGGGCTCAGAACACAGGGCCCATAACCTCTTAACCTTTGTGAGAGGAGTAGGGAAGGAGCAGCACAGAGAGTGTGTGTATTTGCTGTACTGGTACAAGGAGAGATCCTTGTTCCGACTACGAGGGTAATGATGCTATGGTAAGCTTAGTCAGACTCTGCCCGGTTGCCCGGTATTGCACCCTGGATCCCAACAGTCTTGCCTTTCAAGAAAGCAACGTTCGCCCAAGGTCTGGTGTGATCACAGTCAGTGAACAATTTCTTCCGTCTCCTTAATTCCGAATTTAAGATCTTGAGCGAAGGCAAACCAACGGTCGATATGTTTCACAATCCACTCGCTAAAAGCACTCTGTGCAAGAGTGTCTTCACGTCGAGCTTTTACCAGGAGGGATAATACTGCGCCCCCTTGTTTTCCAGAGTATTCAATTGAAACCTCTCGAAAAGCATCTGGGCTGAGAAGGAATAAACGATGAAGTTCGATGAAAATTCGAGCGTAAAATTGCATCTTACCCAGAAGAATGGATGTCTAGTTCAGGCTGCACACTAACCCCGAGAGCATCAGGGAAAACCTCCCGCGCTAGCGAGAGGTAATTGGCTCTAGCGAACACTAGCGAGCACTAGCGAGAGATAATGACACCTTTGCCGAGAAAATTACATCCTTATCCAGAAATTATCTCTCGCTAGCACAGATTGGCCCGGGAGGTTTTCCCTGATGAGAACAATAGTGCCCACTGTTGAGCAAACTCTGGATTATACGGTCCGACAACTTTGGGACAAGTCGTTCATAACCTTCCGGCACATCGGATTGCTCACTCTTGGGACACAGGATATTAAACAGATTGTGGGACTCTCCTCTGTGTGTAAACCCAACGTCGCCGACCTTCGCAGGTTTCACGCTCCCATGGACTTGGGTCCTATAGGGCATGCCTGTAAGTAGGAATCCTGATCCCCGGCTGTTCGCGAAAAATGTCATAGTCGGCCATTCGGGTGATGCAGGCGCTAAGGAAACTCGTAATGCACACGGAAAGGAGGCATTTTCTAGTTAGTACACACAGCGGGCAAGAACAGATAAGTCTGCTTTGGTCGATTTATCATTTACGGAACAATTCCAATATACCGGCCAGTGGCAGTGGCACAGTAACAATATTCCTATCTATAATGTGAAATATAAGGAGCTGTCCACAAATTATTCAGTTGCCTTAATCTCATTTGTAATGATGGCTAAGTCCGGTTAGCAGTCATTACATTGGACATTACTGCCTTTTTCATGTGACCTGTCGCGCGCAGGCAAATTTGTAAGAAAATTCATACAATCCCGAGATGCCAAAACACTCCCAAAACCTTCAAACTTCATTGTTTGCCCTTCGGTCAATTAAAACCATAATGTCTACATTACAGAGTGTTGATTGGTGCAGTCCTTCTTGAATTCCAGTGACTCCCAAAATTTCAAACTTCATTGTTTGCCCTTCAGTTATTCAAAATCACGATCTCTACATTACAAAGAGTTGGTTGGTGCAATCCTTTTTGAATTCCGGTGGCTCGTTGAGGAGATATAACTAAAACAGTGTGCCCGATTTTTTTTACAGATTTTCTCGCGGCGACAAGTCACGTGAAAAGCACAGTAATTGACACATAAGTCGATTATCATGGATCAATGAGCCCGAACCCACATGTAGAAAGTGTCCTCACACTATATCCCCCCTCATCCTTATGTCTTCAACAGCAACTTCCTCTTCCAACTTTCAATCCATTGTTGAGACTGCCTTATTCGATTATACCAAACAAACTGGCATAGACCTCACCACATATCCCTTCGCCCAAACCCTCCAAATCAGCGACTCTGCCGACACGATCCTAACCTTCCTCGAAGACAAAGCAGAGCAATTCCAGACGTACCGTGACGGAAATCGTGAACTGATCGACTGCCTTAAGCCAATAGTACACATTCTTCATACCATCTCTCGGAACCTTGCCGAAGACATCCCCCTGGTGGGCCCAGTAGGTAGTTCGACTCATTATATTTGATATCAGCCTTACACAGCCTTAGGAACCACACCAACTAACAAAAGCAATCTTCCTTGGAATTGATGTCCTCCTCACTGTGCGTATGATCATTACCTTTCTTGACTATAACGTTGTAATATCTGTCTTCCAGGCTTCCATAGGAGTTGGTTCAAGTTATGACGCTCTGGTCGATTTATTCAAATCTATCGGGGATTTCCTCAGTCGATTACGAATTTATACAGAAACACCTTTGTCCCTCTCAATGTATGGTATAATCATGAAGATCATGATAGAAGTATTGTCCATACTTTCCTTAGCAACGAAGCAGACAAGACAGGGACAATTAAGTGAGTGATCTTGGATCACTTCTATGTATCCTCTTTGTGACATTGCCTTAGAAAAGTTTACAAAGAAACTGTTGGGAGAGCGTGAGATTGAGGGTGTGCTCCATAGACTGGACCGCTTAACCCTCGACGAGGCTCGCTTGACTGGACCTCAAATACTTGAAGTTGTCTATGGCCTTGCAAACAACGTGAAGCACCTCATGGATGGTATGCAACTGTTCATTTGGTCTTTCGCGATGTATCGTTGGACATTTCTTCATTAGATGATAGGACGTCAATGGATGGCACACGGCAGGCCCTTGGTATGCTTACCTCTTGATTGATGACAATGGGATTGACCCCAGATATGAGTTACGATGCAAGCTATGACAAGTGAGATAAACAAGATAAAACGTTAGTCTTCGTTTGGATCAGTGGCAGCTGAAGTTGTCGCTAAGAACACATAACAGGTGATCAGTTGCAGAAGGACATCCGCAGCTGGCTCTCCCCTCCAGACCCGTCCACAAACTACAACATTGCTCATGAAGCTCAGCACAGTGGAACTGCGGAGTGGTTCATCTACAGCGACACATTCAAGGAATGGGTCGCAACAGGATCCCTCTTGTGGATTCACGGAAAGCGTGCGTGCGTTTTGTATCTCCCATTGACTGCTCTTTCTGATGATAGCTTGTAACTGAATCCTGTAGCGGGTTCGGGCAAGAGTGTACTTTGGTATGTGTCACTCCGCATCGTGTTTTCCAACTATGTTCATGTTGGGGACCAGCTCGAGTATCATTCAAACAGTTAAAATGCAGTGCAATAGTGGACTGGCTCTGATGGGTTACTATTACTTTGATTACAAAGACACCTCGAAGCAAGGCATCCGAGGCTTCCTCACTTCACTCCTTGCCCAATTCTGTGCCACAACTGACACATGCTACGAGATTCTTTCTGCCCTGTATTCAAGCCATTATGCTGGATCACAGCAGCCTAACAATCACACCCTCACCCAATGCCTGAAGAAGGTATTAATGCTACCATACCAGCCGCCAATATATATCATTGCGGACGCAATCGACGAGTGTCCCAACACATCCGGATTTGCAACCGCCCGCGAAGAGGCTTTGGGTCTCGTGAGGGAGCTTGTTGATCTTGGACTCCCAAATCTACGTGTTTGTATTACTAGTCGGCCAGAATTCGACATCCGAGTCATTCTAGAACCCCTCACATCTCACCATCTGTCGCTTCATGATCAACGTGGGCAAAAGCAAGCTATCCTCGACTACATCGGCGCCTTCATTCACTTAGATCAGAGGATGCGACGATGGAGGCTGGAAGATAAGCAACTTGTTATCAATACTCTCTCAGAAAGGGCAGACGGCATGTAGGTGATCACAATGGCGTTGGCTTGGAAAGCTTGTTCATCGAATACATAGGTTTATATGGGCGCATTGTCAACTGGAAAAACTGCGTCATTGCCTCCCGACATCTATTCGTCGTGCTCTGGACGAATTTCCAGAAGCGTTGAACGAAACATATGAACGTACTTTACTCGGCATCGTGAAGGAGAAACGAGAATTTGCCCACCGTTTATTCCAATGTCTCACTGTCGCCATTCGCCCACTTCACTTCGATGAGCTTGCAGAGCTTCTTGCAATTTACTTCAACCTCGGACAGGTTCCCCGGAACCGCGCAGATTGGTGGTTAGAGGATGCCAAAGATGCCGTGCTATCCACTTGTGCCAGTCTAGTCACTGTGGTCGATGTGGATGGATCACCAATAGTTCAATTTATACATTCCTCTGTCAAGGATTTCTTGACATCGGACCTACTGGCCAACTCGACATCGGACGTCTCCCGCTTCCATGTTATTCCTCATTACGCACATACAGTTCTTGCACAGTCTTCTCTCAGTGTCCTCCTCCACCTTGACGACCGCGTCGACAAAAGTAGCATCAAAAAGGTTCCATTTGCGCGATACGCTGCGCAACACTGGGTGGATCACTGTCGATTTGCGGTCACATCAACTATCCAGGACGCAATGGCGCGTCTGTTCGACCCAGGCGACCCATCTTTTGCCGCCTGGATTTGGTTGTATGATATTGACTATCCTCTTCGGGAGCATATGTTCACCAGTCACCCGACACAACCAGAAGCAGTCCCATTATACTATGCCGCGCTGTGTGGTTTCCGTTATCTTGTTGAACACCTCCTCATTACTTATCCAGGCGACGTCAATGCTAGGGGCGGCTACTATACTACTCCATTGCACGCTGCGCTTGCGAAAGGAGACGTAGAGATTGCTGCGCTTCTCCTCGAGCACGGTGCGCACGTAGATTCCTTAGACAGCCACCAAATGAGTGCATTGCACCTAGCGTCAAGCAGCGGACGTCATGATATTGTGGACTTTTTAATCGAACACCACGCAGACACAAAGCAAAGGGACGGGAGCGGAGACACACCGTTGATAATCGCTTCGTGCAATGGAGAATTCGAAGTCACGGGGGTATTACTGCGGCACGATGTGGCGGTGGACTCCCGTAACAACAGAGAGTGGACACCGTTGTTCGCAGCATCACGATATGGACACTTCAATATCGTTCAATTGCTGATCCACCGAGGCGCAGAAGTGGACTCCCGCGATAACAAAGGCTGGACGCCATTATTCGCTGCATCACGATACGGACATCTAGACATCGTTCAGTTGTTGATCCAGAGTGCCGCCGTGACAGACTCTAATGAAAACGAAGGCTGGACTCCATTGTTTGCAGCTTCTCGGTATGGACACCTGGAAATCGCACGCTTGTTGATTGAGCGAGGCGCATCTGTAAACTCATGTGACAACGAAGGCTGGACCCCATTATTCGTGGCATCGCGATGTGGACACTTGGACGTCATGCGGTTATTGATTTGCAATGGCGCAGGGGTGAACTCCTGTGAAACATTAGGGTGGACCCCGCTGTTTGCGGCGTCACGATACGGATATCTGAACATCGTCGAACTGTTGATCCAGAACGGCGCAGTGGTGGAATCACGTGACAGCACCAGCAGCACTCCTTTGTTTGCAGCGGCACGATACGGACACCTGGACATCGTGCGATTTTTGATCCAAAGCTCTGCAGTGGTCGACTCCCGTGGAAACGAAGGCTGGACCCCATTATTCGCGGCGGCACGATATGGACATCAGGACATCGTGAGACTGTTGATCCAGTGCAATGCAGCTGCAGATTCACGTGAAAACCAAGGCTGGACACCGTTGATATCAGCATCGTGTTATGGACATATCGACGTTATTCGGGAGCTTCTCGATCACAGCGTTGATGTTAATGCGCAGCAGGTGGACCTCTGGACTTCACTACATTTTGCTTCGGATAACGGGTATGTCACTGTCGCAGAGTTACTGGTGCAACTTAGCGCGGAAATCAACAAACAGACCAGGACTGGAGAGACACCATTATTTCAAGCGTCCGGTAATGGTCACCACGAAATCGCACAATTACTGCTGAAAAGTGGCTCAAACCCGAACATCCAAAACAGTGTTGGTTGGACTGCGTTACACAAGGCAGCGTACCATGGCCACCTTGACATCGTGAAACTTCTACTCGAGTCAGGCGCGGATTTCGACATGCGAAACGTCAGTGGTGAAACCCCCCTCGATATTGCGTCTACCAATGGAAAACGGGAAGTCGCAAGGTTCCTACTCAAGTGTACAGGAGGCGCAGGAGGCGCGAATTCTCTGGACGAAATGGACATGCTCTCGGAGGATCTGCCATCTCAAGGCTTAATTCCCGATGTCATGCTATTGTCATCAGTTGGTCATGAGGGGTGTATGGACATTCCGGAAAACAAGACATCTTTGCATACTGCGTCACGGGACGGGTGTCTTAACACCGTGCTAGCGTTACTTGACAGTGGCGCAGATTTCGACGAACGGAATGCAAATCACGAAACCCCCTTGATTCTGGCTTCGACGAACGGAAACCTCGAAGTCGCGAAAGTATTAATCAGGTACGGCGCGAACCTTGATTTCCGGGACAAGTGTGGGTGGACCCCGTTGCATCATGCATCACGTTTTGGATATCTCGATATCGTGCGATTGTTGCTGGACCATGGCGCCCATGTGGATGCAAAGGAGCAGAGACACTGGTCCCCGTTGCACCTGGCCTCCTGGAATAGTCACATCGAGATCGTCCAACTACTACTCGAACGGGGAGCGGATGTAGAAACAACGAATGATCAGGGGCGTAGTCCATCAGACGAAGCGCGTCGCAGGGGAGAGTCGAAAATTGCAGAATTACTGTCACAATATGGCGCACAGCGAGCGTGGGTGATTAGCCTTTACCGCAGTGTCATTATGTCTGAGATCTGAACGCGCAGATAACCCAGGAAATCGGCGGGAATCACCTGTGTCTTATCATCGTTGTGAAGTCGGTTGTTACAGTAATGTCGCCCCTGTCGGAGGTAATGTTTCACCGCACAATATCAAGGCCAAGGATGGAGATACCCATATCCGTTGAGGAGCGGGAATTCGCTGGACATCATTGTAACCAAAGAAATGATACCTCGCTTGAAATATACTGTAAATTTTTTGATGTTGTCGTGTTACCGCTGAAAAGCGATCGAAATGACATTTGCTGGTAATCAATATTGCGACTATGGCAGCGGCAGATCAGAAAAGACCCTTCGCAACCTATCACTAAAAATAAATCCCATTGGCTGGGAGATGACCCAGTGTTGTCATAGGTTCATAGTGTGTAGGTGATCTGTCGATTCGACAACGTCCGTTCTCACTTATTTCAGACAAGCGACTCCGTGTCGAACGTGGACGTGTGCAACAAAGTGTAGGACTCACGTCGATATGGCGGGAGATAGAGACGGGTGCTGGTCGGCCGAAACTCATGAGACTGAAATCAAAACGGAAATGTTTCTGCAGCTTGAAGGACCAAGGCAAGGTCTGGAATTGGGCTAAGAAAGAATCTTAGGATGGAATACAGAAGTTTTCAAGAGGAAGAACAGCAGGGGAGGGTGTCCCCATTGTTTGTACAGACAGGTGTGATGTAGCTATGAGCGATCGTTTGAAACAGAGATACTTACTACTTCTTGATGACCACGACGCAATGCCCACCTGGTCCTGATCAAGTGGCACAGAATTACTATTGTAAGCAAGGATACAAATCTAAGGAAATAGGGAGAAAATCGGAGCCTGGGGGAGCTACTATGCATAACAACTCGTGACGAAGTGGCACTGCCAGTGGTTTGAGGCGGGACAAGGTGTCATGCCATGGACAATGGGGCGGTCCGGACGTTGCTCCACACATCTTGCGCGAACTGTGACTGTCCTGAGTATGACTACGACTCCCGCCTTACAGCGTGTAGCTAAATTCCAACGGAGGCTTGTCGTACCTACTAGGTTCAGGTATAGCTGGTTGGGCGATGGGTTGTGTACTTTCTCCCAATACCTCCTGTTTGTCCGGAACTGTCTTGGCCATAACAGGGAGGATATTGCGTACATCTGTTGCAAGAGCTTGTATAGTCGGGTTAGACTGCAAGGACTGAATTTAGTTTATGGATCACCGGTGGAATGCGCAAGTGGCAAGTACCAAGACAGTGTGCTGTATTGTAGGCTCATAACTCTCGCGCCGGTGATGCAGGTGTTCATGTTCGACCCATAGAGACAATCCGAGATTTGCCAACAGAAGAGTGAGGAAGAGCTTGAAAATGGCGTCCCAGGAAAATGAGAAGGTCCACCCGAGAAATGATACGACGCAGCACCTGATGGACAAGCGTTAGGTGGCCGGATGCTGTGAAATATTGGCGTACGTGATGACTACAATAGGCACAAGTCTACGACGTTGCGATTGACCGAATTTGTTTAGGCCTTCCCAGATGCTTGAGAACGCTTGTCCCGAATTCTTGAGGGCTAGTGGGATGACAACTGGCAACTCCTCAGTAGTGAGGACGACAGAGTATTCAGCAGCACGACTGAGTTCGGTACTGTCAAGTATATCTTGCAGAACAGGAGAGGCACCGTCACTATTGCACTTTTTTGGGAAATTTTTGTGCTTACTCATATCACCTTGAGTGGATGGAATTGACAAGCTACCGGGTATAATCGGTGGGGACGACGTCGGCGACTGGCTCGTGTAACAAGAGTTAGGGGCTTGAGCTGTGAGATGTCGGTTTGGAATGGAGCCCAATGTCTGTTAGAAGTGACACATTGAAGCAAAGAGTTCCACCTTTAAAACCACTTTTTCCGGAGTTCGTCAACAACATCGCCACCCTGGCTACGTCAGTATCGGGCTTAGGACTACCACCTGCAGACTGCAAATCTTTTTGGTGGGACGCCCCCATGAACATTAAATATCCTAATTCTATCGGGGTTGAGGGCTCACCAAAGCACATCTTGTGTATCTCTATGCTGGACCTCTGAAGGAGATCCATCATCACGTCCGGTTGGAGGGTTTCTAGTGTCTGCTATCTAACCAGTTAAAACAAGTAACTGATAATTGAACCCCCACTCACCGCGCCATCACAAATCCTGTTCAAATCGTCGTCATGGATAAGCACCATATCGCAGTCTGGCGCCTGCTGTATAGTTTACATTAAGACTAAGGTACATACTCAATAAAGAGGTGTACAGCCCGTGGAGCTCACCTCAGCAATATAGTCCATCACCACATAAAGGGGATCACGGTACTTTAACATATGAGACAAGGCCAGGGATTCTACAAGTCAAAAAAAAGTCCTTTACCTTTGTAGTGGCAGGTATTGATTCAACTTCTAGTTCAGGCTCACAGTCGTACCCCTTTGGGTCTCGGGAAGAACCTCCTGCTGCTTTAAGATCCTTTCGTAATGACCAAAAGCTAGGAGCAACGCGAAACCCTCGGATAAATATACATTGATCTTCGGGTAGGTCCTAATAGGTATCAGTCATGGCAAAGCTCTGGTCGTTGGGTCTTGCAAATGGGAGCAAGCACCGACGTACCCTCCCTTGTGGGCCTTCTTTAATTACCGCCCCCCGAACATCCTCGGGTAAAACTCGAAAATCGATGCTGGTATTGACAACCTTTGTCGCAAAGGACACCTGTGCGTCCCTGTTCTCCAAGAAAGCGACGTTCATCCAAGATTTTGTGCGATGGAAGCCGGTGACCAGAATGATCTCGTTCATACGCTCGATCCCCAGTCCGCACTTCTGGGAGAAGGCAAACAAGGACTCGATATGCTTCACAATCCATTTCTTGAATTCATTCCGCGCAAGAGTGTCTTCAGTTAGAGCATCTACCGGAAGCGATAACGCCGCGCCGCCCCCTCGCTTTCCGGTGTACTTGAACGAGGCCTGAGAATAGTCGGGGCTGACGCAATATCCTAGTCAGTGACGGAGAGTTAGACTGCAAATTGCAATTACCCTAAACTGTGCATGGGTAATATAGGCTCCATCGTGACCCTGGCGGAAAAATAATGACCACGATTAAGAAAATCGGAGCTGATATGATTTGAGTTGGGGACAAGTTGTTCGTAATCGTCGGGTACGTTATCGGATTGCTTATCCTTAGGGCACAGAGCATTGAAAAGCCGGCAGAATCTGCCCATGCGTATGAAGCCAACATCACCGACTTCCACAACTGTATTTGGTTTCCAAGGACGTGGATTCCATAGGGCATGTCCGTACGCGTGAAATGCAATTCCTAGTTGTTCGCGAAAGATGTCATATTCGGCCATTATGCGGTGTGAGGGTCAAGAAAATTCCAACGACTGAGGGAAGGAGAGTTATTAGTGTAAAGACGAGAAGTGGCGATGGACATACTGAAAACGGGGCAAACATGCAAAAGCACTACAGTTCTTTGCTCAGGCTCAGATGTAACTCAGAATAAGCTGGCTATCTCAGCACCAAATATTTAACGTTATAATTGTAGTTTGCCTAATCCACTAGTTAAAGGTTAATTGTTTGGGTGTTTAGTCTATTAATCAACGCATAAGTCGATTATAAGTGGTCTTTTTTTTAATTTTAAGTGGTCACCCCGTTCTGCTGTCCCAGGCGCGGCCCGGGATCAATATCATTATCGACCAATCAGCATCCTTCCTTAAACCTCACCTCAAGAGACTAGATTATAAGCGGACTCGGCTTATCTGCTCTTGCTCATCGTGACAGAAAAATAGCCAGGATCAAAGGAAATTTTTACAACTGATACTTAACATGGAAGGCAGGGCCCAGGAGGCGATGAGGAGCAGACGCGGCCAAAACGGTGACAAAGGCACGAGAATGTCGTTGTAGTCATCAGGCAGATGTCCAACTACTTTTCTTTATTTTTTTGTGATTTTTGCAATTTCTCATAAAAAATACCAAAAATACATATCATCTACTTGCCAGACTAGCTCCTGAGCAGTTCTCAAAAGTACATCCATAAATACACTTAAAAAGTAGTATGGCCAGGAAATGGGACACATATTCCAGACAAGTACTTAGTATATTCCTTCTGCTCATCATGTCAATGCAATCCAACTAGCCAAGTGTACCCTTATGTGCATTGTGCTTTCCCTCAAACATCCCTTCCCACAAATTAATAAGTTGGCAAGTAATGTGCAAGTAAACAATATGTATTTTGGCAAGTAGTCAACTACTTGTCAAACATTTACTTGCCGTACGGGAAATTAACGAAAATTACCAGAAAAGTAATCGGACTTCTGCCTGATGTAGGTACACAGTACTTATATAACAATATTAATGCATCCGAGTACAAGAACTCGTTTAGTCAATATGACCCATTCTCGTGCAGCATAGTCGTGATACACTTCATTTCAAAAACTGGAAATCCAGTATCTCATAGGAATATCTGGTACCCGGTCTGCGTTTGTAAAGGAAAACAATCGTTGACAGTATGCATGAGATACTAGGTTCCCGCGGGCATGTCAGTGGTGTTCGGCGAAACGAAGTGCAGGACATACACCCCAAGGCAAGGCACGACTGTTCTCTTGCAGAGCATGCAACGTTCAGCAACGGCGACACCAGACAGTTGACGATCTACTATATGGTCATCATGGAGGCGCTCCTTGTGCGGTATGATGCCGGCTGGTGGTCCAGTGAGTATCTAAAGTGTTTTTCATTACACTAAGTGAAAACGATAAGAAAGGTGACCATCAGCGACCGACGCTCGCGTGCTGGAGGCTTCGGACGGTACTATATCAACAGTAAGACATCTTGCTTTTGGAATGGCGCAAGTAGATATGACTCACATGTGAGCCTAGGAGTGTCAAGTACTGTAAGTGGATGCGTGCTCCCCCATATCCGATTGACAGCCCGAGTATCATGACCACTCGTGACTTGCACTACATACGTTATTAGCGATACAATCGGGGTGTGGCCGTTGAACCTCCACGAGCATGTTGTAAGGTACCCATTGTGGTTGCCTATGGAAGGCATGTGTCCCTCCGCATCGCATTGTGCCGCCCGAGCTCCCACCTCAGCACCACTTTCCTTTCATGCCTGTTTTCTGTGTCCGTCTGTTCCGATGTGCTCGTAGTATTACTATTAGATTCATACTTCTCGGACGTACTGTACAGCCTTGGGCTTTGTATATAATGCCCTCTCAAGCTACCTGAATAAAAATTCCCTTTTCGCGAGTTGCCTCTCGCATTCTCTCTTCCCTCTTAGATCTTAGCCTGATTCCCAGTATCTCATCAAACTCACGCGCGGGACTAACCATCTCGCTTCAATGTCCTAAAGACACAAAGCATACTCGGTTTAGATATGTCGGAAAGCATGACTATTTTGGCGCTTTTATCAGCCTTGCTGACGGATGGTAAATCTTTTCATGTTCTCACTGTGAGAATCAGAGGAGTCGGGTACGGAAGAGGAGCTCACCCCATGAAACTTCTTATATCCTTGCGTTAGAACTTTCGAGGTGACTTTTCATGACGCCGAGTTGGTAGATATATGGTGGTTGTAGATATGGCTGAGACAACAATATCAAAAATCACGCCTACTCACGTTACTATCACAAGTTCTGCCAATCAAGGCCAGGTCCTCATCACGGATGAGAATAGTATCGTATTCGAATGAGCGCTGTGCAGTCCGAATTATAATTTATACAAAGACACAATGTCGTTTTTCCTTACGTACCTCGGCAACATCCTCGAATATCGCATGAAGAGGTCCCTGGAACTTTGATAGAGCATTAGATGAAGGTAAAATGCGTTAAACAAAAATAGAATACCTTCGTGATAGAGGGCATCGATATAGTCTCCTGTGCGGCCCTGGCCGGGACCCTTGCCATTATTATCGTCTCCATCTAGCATGTCGGCCGCTGCTTTGAGATGCTTCGGGAATATCTCAAGATGTGGGAGGTACAGAAAACTTGGACGAGTATGTATTGATCCTAGCGTAGGTTCTGACATCATACCAACCAGTCTCATATTCGTTAATACTTGCAAATGGCACCCTTTCGTACCTTTCCACTAGGCCCGTGAGCCAACTCAACACCCTCAGTTTATCCGGAAGAGACTTGCCACTCAAAACTATCTCCTGGACTTTCGACTCCTTGCCCAAAAGATATTTGTGCATTGGCCTGGGGCCTCAGGAAAGCGACATTGGTCCAAAATTTCGTGCAATCGCGATCCGTAACCAGGACGATTTCCTCCATCTGCTCAATTCCAAATTCTAGCTATCGGGCGAAGGCAAACCGAGTGTCGATATGCTCTCCACTTGGCAAAATTGCCCCGGACAAAAGTGCCCTCACATTAGGCCCGCACTAGAAGGGATAATATCGCGCCAATTCGTCTGTGTCCGAAACTCGGCACAGGATGGAGACCCACGAAAAGTAGTCTGGCCTAGGAAAATGTTAGTGGCGAGGGGTCTCCACAGGGCATGGCAATCACGGAAGGGATCGAATATCTGGTTCATCAGACACCACGTCGATCCCCGGCCGAAGAGCGATGGTCGCTAAATATGGTCGGATAGATTGGGGATAAGAAATTCATGATATTCTGGTACACCGAGCTTATGAGATGGATGATCTGGGTTTTTCCTGCGTGTATGAAACCGACGTCGCCAACCTCCACGGGCACAATGATGTTCCGTCGGACCTGGATCCCACAGGGCATGTTCGCATGCAGGATATCTGAACGCAAGATGCGTACTGGAGATGTCATATGGGCGGCAAAGTGAAGGAATGGAGGTCTTAGCGCATCCATCAACGAGAAGCGGATTGTTAGTTCTAGAGTCCAGGATACAGCTTGCTAGCAGACAGCCATATCACGTCGTGGACAACATCGGGTGCATGAAGGACTTTCGCTCGATAGCGCTCTTTTCGAATGCCCATGTTGTAACTGTATCGCAGACGAAGATGATGCGTCCACACAACTTGAAGATGGATGGAATGATGCGGGGCTTGAAACCTTCCGTTTATAGTTGGCCTGCTTTTTGTGACGAACTAGCAGGACTCCGTGCTTCGCACGGCCCCGCTAGAACTATGTCGACCAGTTCTGAAAGAGCACTCGGATGTTGATGTAATAAGCTTAATTGCGTTAAGCACGGACGTGGTTTCAACGTCGATATTCAATGTGGCGAGCTGTGGGTGACCATGGGTGGGCTACATGACTCAGGGGCTCTCCGCCACTCTGCGTCCCGATTGGGTGAGCGTGGGTGAGCGCGCGGTGTGCAGGACGTCGGTGGCCGATATCTCTATCCTGATTGGGTGAGCCATGGGTGAGGGTGTCGAGCATGTCGTGGCTGATAATGGGAGAGTCGGGAAAGAGGTGGAGTCATTGCCCTGTTTGGGTGAGCGCTCGGAGAGGCAAGCTATATCAGGTGGAGCGCGTCCTGTTTGGGCGAGTTCACAGTGCACCTCCTCTTTTTGGTTAGGCCAGCTCACGCGCTTTATATTATAGTAGATGCTTGATGTGCAATACGATTCGGTGTGTAACGCCGCATCGCCTAGCCTTGAAAAGAATAGGGAATGACGGTCTTGGAGAGAAGTGGTTGAACAGTTGAACACGGGTCGAACAAGCGGCGAATGCCGCGCTGTCAGGCTCAGCTTGACTTTCCCAACTCTCCATCTCTCACACATCTCGAATGAAGCGAAACGCTTGGCATTTTCCTAGTCGGTACATGAGGCTTCGCCGCCGAGACCCAGCGCCAGAGGGTGTCAATGTAGGGTCACCACATCTCGCCCCTCTAAATCGAGCTGTACCCACAACTCTTAATTTACATACATGCTGTGTTCTCTGAATGCGAGTTCTAATTAAAGAAACAGCTTCACCGATGGCAATGGTCCCGGATCCCAAGTTTCGGATCGCAAACACTCTTCTAACCGATCAACTGAATCAGCCCCAATGCCGCTCAAGTTGTCATCTGCAACTTTCTGCCCTTTACCCCCGATTCTATCAATCAGTCATTCAATCCCCCCCAATCCAGGAATCGGCACTGTCTGCTTCTGCTTCTCGATTCTTCGGACGGACGTTATATGTGTTCTGGGCACCGAAGCATCACACATATGGCCACTCTTCCGATGGCTATTCTCGGGCTACGAATCGCAGAGGGACAAATGTAACAAGGAACACTGCCCTCGTCGCGTATAACGCTCAGTTCATCTGTGGACACGTAGATGACTAAAAATATACGTCGGCTAGGTGTCACCGCCCGTGTCGGTGCTCTTGATGTACCTGCGAGACAAAGATGTTTTTTTTTGTGTGACGTCAACGACGAGTCGGGATGAGTATGGTAACGGGCGCAAACGACGGGGATAGGGGGTGCTATTCAGTAGTCTATTTCGGTGTGCCACAGCGCAGTACACCATTTCATCGCCCACTCTCTTTCTCCGATCCATCATTCTCCTATCATTCTCCTCCTCCTCTCTATAAATACCCATCCCATACATTTTTACTACTCTAACACCCTCATAATCAATGGTCGCATCAAAGAAAGGCCTCAAGATTGCCGGTCGCGCCCTTCGTTCTGCTGCGCGCCTTCCCATTCGTGTCTCTGCTGGTCGTGGCAGAGGCAGAAACTCTTTCTTGCCTATCCCAGGCGAAGCACCCATCGTCATCCTTCGTGTCCGCGTCCTCTCATGCCAGGACTTGGTGGCCAAGGACCGCAATGGCTTCAGTGATCCGTGCGCTTCTCCCTAGTCCTCTCTATCTCCATCATCGTCCAACTAACCGTCGGATGCCTGCATCCTCGCTTTTCTATTCAGTTTTGTGAGCGTTTCAGTTCTAGGCACCCGATTCCAGACACCCGTTTGCAAGCGAACCCTCAGTCCCGCCTTCACTGCCAAGGATGCCACATTCGACTTCCCCATCTATCCATCCCTCTCAGAGAAGCTTGGCGCGATCGAGTTCGTCGTCTGGGATAAGGACGTACTCAGGAAGGAGTATCTGGGCGAATTTGCCTTGCCTTTAGACGAATGGTTCAAGGGAAACGCATACGGCTTTGAAGATCTCGATAACCAGGTGCGTCGCTCTTACTTCCAAAACTCCATCGACCAACGAAATGAACCTTTATTTCCTATAGCCCTTCTCCGTCAACATCATATCCTCGCGCGCGACGACCCATGCGAGTGGCACTATGCACATCAAAATGGGCTTCGTCCACCCTTCCAACGCCACGACCAAACCCGATTTCGAAGAGACCTACAAATCGATCGTCAAGCGTGCTCGCCCGAGCCTCGTCTCAGCTCCCCCCGTACGTATACCCGATACTCATTGCGTCATGTAAGTGATGTAACTCATCGTATCTGTCGCAGACGCGAGGTATCGGCACAATCCGCTCCCATCAGACCGGGCCAGAATACGAAGATGACGGGCTCAGTTCAGACGAGGCGGATGACCATGAGGGCGAGGCGTCGGATGACGAAGATGAGACAGAACCCAAGTCTTCCACCCCCGGTGATTCCGACATCTTGTCAGACAAACCTCGCTCATCATCGCCCGATTTGACACCAACCCCATCACCTGTTGCTGTATCTTTGCCTCCCGCTCAGCCAGCGAGGCAGTACCTACCGTCAATCCCAAAGATTCTCGCATGGCGCTCGCCACAATCCACTAGCTCCCAGTCTAGCTCCCCAACGAGCACTCCACCTCGGTCAACCACACCCCAATCGAGCGCTGCATCCGAGGTGGCGGGGAAAGCGAAGACGGGAACAAGGAAGAAAATCCCTGGCCCGTGGCATGGGCAGAAGAGCGGCGCATATGAACTCGAGGCGGACAACGATATCATGGGCATTGTCATGCTGGAGATCCATGGTGCGACAGACCTCCCCAGGCTGAAAAACAGTGAGCTACTCAAACCCTCCCTGATTGCATCGGCGCTGATCAAATTCTGAGTGACGCGTACTGGGTGGGATATGGATCCATTTGTCGTCGTATCCTTCGGAAAGAAGGTCTTTCGAACGCGCGTCATCCGGCATTCGCTTAACCCGGTGTGGGAAGAAAAACTCCTCTTTCACGTCCGCAAGTACGAGAAATCGTTCAGTGTGCAACTCACCGTCCTCGATTGGGATAAACTCTCGTCCAATGACCATGTTGGTGATGCTGCTTTTGAAATCGCCGAGCTGTCCGAGAATGTACCCAAGAAGGACCCCGACACCGGTCTGTATCCCGAAGACGAAGACGGCACGCGCACCTTCAAGGAGTTCAAGCTTCCCCTGGCTACAGCAAAAGAGATGCCGTGGGAGGCCAAGCATAACCCAATTCTTACATTCCGGTGAGTCTCACACTTTCCAAGTTGTGAGTCGGAGCTGTGTTTTACGAAATTGCTCAGTGCAAAGTATCAACCGTATGATGCGCTACGACAGCGCCTTTGGTCCCAACTACTCAAGCAGTACGATGTCGACGACACGCGCACACTCTCGCATATTGAGCTCACATCAATGCTCGACTCGCTCGGCTCGACGCTCTCGACGGAGACAGTTGACTCGCTTTTCACCCGCTGGGACAAAAATCCTCAGACGGGCGAGTTGACGTTTTCTGAGGCTATCCAATGCCTCGAAACAGAGATTTGCAGGCCCAATTCAGAGAAGAAGCGCATCAACCCCGAGGGACGCGAGCGCGATCTCGGCACAGGCACTGACGCCAGTTCATCGCATACACCCAACCTACATACGCCGAGCACGCCATCGCCGCCACTACGCCTCGACTCGTTGACATTCTCCGGCCCTATGCTCCACATCGGCGACGCGTCACTCTCTTTGCATCCAGGGCCGCAGACTATCCACCTGGCGGAGCCGTCCCAGACGCGCGTGGCAGACCAACTGCAGGGCGCCAGCGAGGCGCCGGGGCGACAGCAACACCCGTCGGCCGTGCGCCAGTCCTCGACGTCGTCCTCGGCCGGTGTTTCGGATACGGAGAATGGTGGATCCGGTGGGAGCAGTGGAAATGGGTCCGGGAGCGGCGACGAAGCGTTCGAGCGCGTGATCAACATCAAGAACTGCCCGCTGTGCCACAGGCCGCGTCTTAACTCCAAGGCGGAGCGCGACATCGTGACGCACCTCGCGGTATGCGCGAGCCAGGACTGGGCGCGCGTTGACCGCGTCATGGTCAGCAATTTTGTGACCGCGGTCCAAGCGCAGCGCAAGTGGTACACGAACGTGTTGTCCAAGGTGTCCGCGGGTAATTATAAGATCGGTGCCGTTGAGTGACTTTCTATATTTCATGCGCGACTTGCTTTGTTTATTTCGCTCCCGCGCCTTAGAACTCTGCGAATATCATCGTGCAGAATAGAATCACGGGTCAGCTGGAGGAAGAAAAGATGCAAGTGTATGTGCGGCTTGGTATTCGTCTACTGTACAAGGCAAGTATCGCTCCACCGTCGCCCTTGATGGTACCGCGTCGTGCTGATACCCTTTCATTATGGTCAGGGAGCCCGCTCAAGGCTAGAAGGCGCGCGAGGTTCGTAAACGGTGCAACGATATAGGCACCCGTTCTGATTTGCGGACGTTTGAAATACAGCTCGTAAGCTTCTCAGATCCTTGACGATCAAACAGGGCATCAAATACGACTCGCCCGAGTCTGCCCGTGAGATTCCAGCGTTCATACAGTTCCATAACCTCAATGTCGATGAGATATTAGACCCTCTTACCTCCTTCAGTGGGTCGTCACTCCTTTGCTATTCGGGTCGGGCGCTTAATTGCATGCGTTCTAGAAACCTTCAACGAATTCTTCTACCGGTATGCCGTGTCCTACTTGCGGTGGCTGCTCCTTGCCTAACTGGTTGGTTGCAGCAAGTTGAAACCGGAAGCACGACCAATCGAGACGCCCGACGACCCAAATCGTCTAGTGAGTGGGGCAGATTGCCGACTCATGGCGTTTGAGACCACCAGCGAAGCGACGAGACTGTGGATTAAAGGCCGCGAGTTTACTGTCGCCCGGCTCCTCGGTGACGCATACAAGGACCAAGCTGAACGGTACGTTGGCGGCGCGCTCGTGATCTTCCGCCTTGCGCCACAAGACTATCACCGGTTCCACTCGCCCGTTGATGGCACCATAGGCCCGATGACGTATATCTCTGGAGAGTATTACACTGTCAACGTAAGTAATGAACGGCCTTTGCTGGAGTCTCGTTATTGACTCGACCGCCAACCGTGTGTGGTGCGCAGCCCCAAGCGATCCGGACGACGCTGGACGTTTATGGCGAGAACGCGCGCAAGGTTGTGCCGATTGATAGCCCGCAGTTTGGGCGCGTCATGGCAGTGTGTATTGGCGCGATGATGGTCGGTAGTATAAAGACGACGGTCTCCGAGGGTGACTTTGTCAAGCGCGGACAGGAGTTTGGTTATTTCGCGTTCGGTATGTCTACTTTTGCAGGTTCTGCCGCTCCTACTAAATCTTCATTGTCATATGGCAGGCGGGTCGACGATCGTGTGCTTGTTCGAGAAGAATGTCGTTGAGTGGGATGAGGACTTGCTGATCAACGGGCGTGCGTCGCTGGAGACGCTCGTGCGTGTTGGTATGGGTATTGGGCGGCTGCGTGGGTCACCGGCGCCGCTTGTCAACATAGGCCGTAATAGCTCTGGATGAGAGCTTTTCTCAGACAGTTATATCCAGGTTGGAGCGTAGATTATGTGTAAGGGTGGCTGAATCTATGTCAATAACACTGTAGTACGATACCAAGGGTTGCGCGGCCCGGATATCCGTCAGTCTCTCCAACATTGCGGGCATCCTTGCTCTCTTTCTTATGGCCACCCAACTCGATACACAAAATCAACTTTCCTCCTCGGATACGGCTGTAGAACATGCGGAGATCGATGGACATTGGGAGCGTGATGAGCGCGAGGGCGACCCAGCAGAGGACGACGATGAGGAAGATGACGATGAAGACGCAGATGCCGAGGCAGAGGAGATCGCCCGTCGCTTGAATGACCAGCTGTGGGCAGAGATAAACAAGGCTCAGGCGGAAGCCGCAGCCGCCAGCAAAGCCACGACCGGTGTTACGTCGGATGCGCCCATTCCTCCCAGCCACACCAATGACATACCCGCGGTAGCGACTACGTCCTTTTCCTCCTCCACGCTCCCTCATCCTTCCTCCGTGCCCGACAAGAGAGTGCACGAAGCACTCAAAACGATGCGCCTCATCCTGAAAGATGTCGCAAATGACCCGCTCGCACGCGCGACGCTCTCCGAGACGCTGGTGCCTGGCATCGAGCCGCCGGGCACGTCCGTGCTAGACGCGTTCGACAACGCCGTCGCGGCCAACGCCATCCCGAAAAATGTCGCGCGTCTGCTCAGCCATCTGCTGGTGTCCCTCGCGCGCTCCGATGCGCTCTTTGCTGCGCTTCGCCACTCGGAGCGGTCGTCCGTCCAGCTCGAGCTCGGGAAGCGTCGGCGCGACGAACAAGAACAAGACTCGGAGGCCCCGCCTCCCAAACGCCACTTTCCGCTTCCCATGCCGCAGCAGCAGGCGATGCCCACAGCCATTCCCATGGCTACACCCATGCTCTACGCATTGCACACGCAACTCGACGGCGCGAGCCGTGCAATCATTTCTGCCCTCACTGGCCCTGCTTGTCCGTCCACGGGCCCACCTCCACCACCTTTGATTGCCTCGATCCAGTTCCCGCTACACCAAGTCTTCCTCTTTGCGATGACTGCTGTGGGTCCCGCGCGCAACGCGCTGCAAGAGCTCGGCGGCCTGATCCAGGCGCTCGGTGTGCTCTCCGGCGTCCCCATTGGCGGCAGTTCCGGTCCCACAGCAACTAATCCCTGGCTGGGTCACCCACCGGGGACGGCCGTGCACCCGTGCAGCTTCCCGGGCTGTGGTAAGACCTTCGCGCGGTTGTACAGCCTCCGTGCTCACGCGCGCATCCACTCCGCTGAGCGCCCCTTCCGTTGTACCCGCTGCCCTGCTGCCTTTGCCCGCAATCACGACCTGAAGCGCCACGAGCGTTTGCATGAGGACAGGGCATGGCAATGCACTGGATGCGCCAAGGCATTCTCCCGCCGTGATGCTCTCACTAGGCACCGCAATACGGCCGCGGCGCGAAACAGCGCGTGTGCGACGGCCGATGTCGCGGAGATCGACGTCCCGCGGGGAATAGCGGGAACCGATGACGAGCTGCGCCGCACGCGTATGTGGCATGAGGCGTCCGATGTGGCGGCGGCGGCAGTAGCCGCCGGTGCCGGTACTGGTGGTACGCCGGACATCTTGGAAGAAGGCGAGCTTCCCCGGTCAGTGCTCGCGGCTGCGCACGAAGCTGTGATGCGAGTGCACCCAGTGCTACAAGCGTGCGTTTCTCGCGCGTTGGGCGGCGGTGCGGTACCTACGCCTTTCGCGGACGCTTCAGTTGATCCCACGGGCGGACAGGCGACGCTCGCTAGTGCGTTAGCGCGAGCACAGGCACAGCTCTCGGCGGGTGGTGGTGGTGCGGCCACATTCAATCTCACTGGCCCATCTCCGGCTGCTTCTGCCGTGGGCGAGGTGCCCTCTGCGCATGCCACCTCTGCAATGGGCACATCGCTATATGGCCTTTCGCCCGAACAAACACAGATGCTGGAACAGGCGATCGCGAGCGCTGCTTCGGCGGCTCAGCTGCAGGCTGAAGCTGAAGCTGCGCTCGAGGAGGAAGAAGACGAAGCAGAGTCTAGCGGGGGCGATGGTGAAGGAGAAGAAGGGCGATGACCGGTTACAAACCCCGATCCAAGGTGTGTCGTGGTATCAGCCCTACGATACAGTACTGGCTCGCTCACCGCGAGGGGTTGTATCTGCAGTTCCGAAGGCATGCGCATGCTTTCGGCGTCCGAAAACGCTGAGTATCGCAGCGAGAGAATACGTCAACCCAGCAGGGCTGGACGACATCGAGGAGGGTGGGATACTCTTGCACCATGCCCTCCGCGCGCACAGCAATGGCGTAGCTCAACTGTCGCTTTCGTGACAGCGGACTTGCGTCGGTCAGTATCAAGAATTCAGCAAGCTCGCTTCAACCTACGAGTGATACGTATCATACACGTTACACCTCGCCCCTGGATATGGTGGCCCGGGGCCCCATACGTGCCATGATGCTGGTGGGCTTACGATCTCAACGACATTACTTTCCCCATTCCCCCATTCCCCTCCCCCGCGCCCTCGACCTCTTGACCCTAAACAGACAGGCATGTCAAGTTGGAATATAACATGTTAATCGATCAATTTCGGTGGTTGTGCGATTGTTTAATAAAGTGCTCATGGCCTCCACGAGTTGAATGGAATACAACGCTGATGTTTGACCCTAGCGCTCGGAGATTCGGAGGGGGTGAAAGGGACGTGTAATGTTTTGATTGACTGATGGTAGGCGTGTGAGTGGCCGTGTGGCGTGTGGCTTTTGTTGGCCAGTTCTGGGGATGTCTTTTGACAAGTGTTGTTGCTCTTCTTTCCGGATGCGGATGTACACGAGCCCCATGGGCCACGGTTATTACAATGGAAGCCATAATAGAACAAGATCCCTCTTGTCCCATCACATGAAAAACATACATTCCCTATGACACCTTTGCGCTCAATCCAACTTTGCACGTAGCAACCCGCGCGGGTGCAGTGGCACTCCCTATAAAGCTGATTAACCCTATCCACGACTGTACCTATGCTGCCGTCAAACCTACGCACTAACTCCACGCGTGCGATAGCGAGAGTGAGAGCGAGGCCTTGGGTAGGCATTGGCAGTTCGGTTCCCCGACGCACACTCCGCTGGTGATGTCCACAGGCACTAAACAGTAGTTTCGTCACCGATAAAGACGATGGGTGGGTAGGATTACAAAAAAGACATGGGTATGTGTGTGTAGATGTGACTTAATCGAGCGAGCGTTACAATCCCCCGTCAAACTTTGAAAGATCGGCGCTTCAGAGAGTCCGAACGCCACTTGTCAACGGCACGTATCATGATGATGATGATGATGATGATATCCGCCAACGTATGATAATCGCATACAAGCAGCATGATGACCCTTTCCAACAGAAATGAGACACTCGATAAGAGTGGAGGCATCCAAGTCGGGATGAGACTAGCGCAAATCACTATCTAATAGGGTTGATGTGTGGGAAATCAATACGGGAGAACAGCGCGCCACACCACAGCTACCAGGTTGTGTTCCTTAGATGGGTACATATACCAGGGACGGTTACAGTAACTGATACCGTAAACGCCTACTCTCCTCCGACCCTGCCGTACAGGATCGGACAGAAGCAACATTGTGAAACTCGTTAATATTGGTCTTTCGGCGCCACTTACCCTGTAACATTATGGCACGAACCCCCCGAGCTTGAAGACACATCATCGTTACTTCTTCGGAACGTCTCTGCTCCTGTCCCCAGCGGGGCCATTCGATTGTAGTGACATCGTCAATGTGCCGTAATTCTTCCCAAGGGCCAACCTCAACAGCGCAACGAGCTCAGTTGCACTTGGGACGAGTAACGCGATAACTTTTTGTCATTCGATTATTGTCGTGTCTGGCCCTGTCTAATGTTGACAATACAAATCGACAGGGAGGAGGCTGACGTAGGGGGCTCAACATTCAGCATAACGTGTTCAACATTCAGGGAGTGTACAACGTTTATCAAGTCGTCCACGGCAAGACGCGCACGTGGACCGACTCTCCGAATAATGGGGGGTTCCGCAGTCTGAGGGTCTGATTTCTTACCTTTGAATTAACCCGCCCTCCGCGGTCGCGGCTAGCGAGCCAACAAGTTTCTGTCTACGACTATTACCTCCGCGTGGCAATGACTGCCAAAGTGCTGCATGAGACAGCATTGTGTATTGTATCGTACCGTAATCGCCCGCGCGTGCCGCGGCAGGTTAAGGTTGGCGTGATGCATTGTACAGTCATATTGTATTTATTGTACTGTATGAATTATGATGCTCATGTGCTTCATTGTGACGTATGCGATACATTGGTAGTACAGTACATCATCAGTTGGTTGTGTGCTTCGTCGAATACTACGACGCGCCGCGGCAAGCAAGTGAGCGAATATGGCTGTTGTTGGATTGACGTAGGTAAAAAGTGTTGAAGAGCAGCGCTGTGCCATGCCCGATCTGGCTGCCTCGTTCCCGCTCGGTGTCACGGACAGCCGCTGTGTCGGCACCATGCCTATTACCTTACTCTCTATTTCTCTGTTCCGTGACGTCGCTTACTTTGCTATTGCCAATCCTCATCGACTCCCGTCCTCTCTCGCATTCTACTATAGTAACCGCTCGTGCCTACCATGTTAGCCGCTCCTTAAGTACCTTTTTCTGCCAG